>CAWTZC010002439.1:0-135394 GCA_963919715.1 Microtus obscurus
TTTATTAAAAATTTCCGCCTCCTCCCCACCTCCCTTTTCCCTCCCCCTCGCCCCACTACCCATGCCACACTCTCCTCCCCCTCCCTTTCCATTCCAAAGAGCAGTCAGGGTTCCCTGCCCTGTGGGCAGTCCAAGGTCTTCCGCCTTCCACCCAGGTCTAGAAAGGTGACAATCCAAACCAGCTAGGCTCCCACAAAGACAGTAAATGCAGTAGGGTCAAAACTCAGTGCCATTGTCCTTGGCTTCTCAGCAGCCCTCATTGTCCACCAGTCCAGCTGGCCTTGGTGATCTGCCAATAGATCAGCCCCACTGTCTCAGTGGGTGGGTGCCCCCCTCAGGGTCTTGACTTCCTTGCTCGTGTTCTCCATCCTTCTGTTCCTCATTTGGACCTTGGGAGCTCAGTCTAGTGCTCCAATGTGGGTCTCTGTCTCTATTGACATCCATGGCCAGATGAAGGTTCTATGGTGATATGCAAGATATTCATTAGTATGGCTATAGGATCGGGCCATTTCAGGCTCTCTCTCCTCAGCTGCCCAAGGACCTAGTTGGATACATCTCTCTGGACCCTTGGGAACCACTCTAGACTCAAGGCTCTTGCCAACTCTTAAATGGCTCCCTTAACTAAGATATATACTTCCCTGCTCCCATATCCATTCTTCCATTATCCCAACCATCCCATTCCCCCAAGCTCTCCCTATCCTCCCCTTCTCACTTGTCTCTTCCCATCTCCCCTTTCCCCCATCCCACCCCACCCCCCAGTTCCCAATTTTTGTCCAGCAATCTTGTCTACTTCCAATATCCAGTAGGATAACTGTATGTTTTTCTTTGGTTCACCTTCTACTTTAGCTTCTCTAGGATAGCGAATTATAGGCTCAATGTCCTATAATCCCAAAGTTGTTTTGTATCCCAAAGTTGTTTGTATCCCAAAGTTGTTTTGATTTGCATTTCCCTGATCACTAAGGAGGCTGAGCATGACCTTAAGTGTCTTTTGGCCATTTGAACTTCTTCTGTTGAGAATTCTCTGTTCAGTTCAGTGCCCCATTTTTTTTTAATTGGGTTAATTAGCATTTTAACGTCTAGTTTCTTGAGTTCTTTATATATTTTGGAGATCAGACCTTTGTCTGTTGCGGGGTTGGTGAAGATGTTCTCCCAGTCAGTGGGTTGCCTTTTGGTCTTAGTGACAGTGTCCTTTGCTTTACAGAAACTTCTCAGTTTCAGGAGGTTCCATTTATTCAATGTTACCCTTAATGTCTGTGCTGCTGCAGTTATATGTAGGAAGTGGTCTCCTGTGCCCATATGTTGTAGGGTACTTCCCACTTTCTCTTCTATCAGGTCCAGTGTGTTCAGACTGATATTGAGGTCTTTAATCCATTTGGACTTGAGTTTTGTGCATGGTGATAGATATGGATCTATTTTCATTTTCTACAGATTGACATCCAGTTTTGCCAGCACCATTTCTTGAAGATGCTCTCTTTCTTCCATTGTATACTTTTAGCTCCTTTATCAAAAATCTGGTGTTCATAGGTTTGTGGGTTAAACTCCAGGTCTTCTATTCAATTCCATTGATTGATTTCTCTGTTTTTATGCCAATACCAAGCTATTTTCAATACTGAAGCTCTATTATAGAGTTTGAAGTCAGGGATGGTAATGCCTCCCGACGTTCCTTTATTGTATAAGATTGTTTTGGCTATCCTGGATTTTTGGTTTTCCATATAAAGTTAATTATTGTCCTCTCAAGGTCTGTGAAGAATTTTGATGGGATTTTGATGGAGATTGCATTGAATCTATAAATTGCTTTTGGGAGAATTGCCATTTTTACTATGTTGATCCTTCCAATCCAAGAGCAAGTGAGATCCATCTATTTTCTGGTATCCTCTTAAATTTCTTTCTTCAAAGACTTAAAGTACTTGTCAAATAGATCTTTCACTTACTTGGTCAGAGTTACCCCAAGATATTTTATGGTATTTGTGGCTATTGTGAAAGGTGATGCTTCTCTAAATTCCCTCTCTGCATCCTTATCCTTAGTGTATAGGAGGGCAACTGATTTTTTGGAGTTGATCTTGTATCCTGCCAGATCACTAGATGTCTTTATCAGCTGTAGGAGTTCTTTGGTAGAGTTTTTGGGGTTGTTTATGTACACTATCATATCATCTGCAAATAACGACAGTTTAATTTCTTCCTTTCCAATTCGAATCCCTTTGATCCTCTGATGTGTTCTTATTGCTATTGCTAGAACTTCAAGCACTATTTGGAAGAGGTGTGGAGAGAGTGGACAGCCTTGTCGTGTTCCTGATTTTAGTGGGATGGCTTTGAGTATCTCTCCATTTAATTTGATGTTAGCTATCGGCTTTTATTATATTCAGATATGACCCTTGTATCCCTAATCTCTCTAAAACCTTTATCATAAATGGATGTTGAATTTTGTCAAATGCTTTTTCAGCATCTAATGAAATGATCATATGTTTTTTTTTCTTTCAGTTTATTTATATGATGGATTACATTGATAGATTTGCATATGTTGAACCATCCCTGCATCTCTGGGATGAAGCCTACTTGATCATAATGGATAATTTTTCTAATGTGTTCTTGGATTCGGTTTGCCAGTATTTTATTGAGGATTTTTGCATTTATGTTCATGAGTGAGATAGGCCTGTAATTCTCTTTCTTGGTTGGGTCTTTGTGTGGTTTTGGTATCAGGGTAACTGTAGCTTCATAAAAGGAATTTGGCAATGACTCTTCTGTTTCTATATTGTGAAATACATTAAGGAGTATAGGTATTAGCTCTTCTTGGAAGTTTTGGTAGAATTCTGTATTGAAACCATCTGTTCCTGGGCTTTTTTTGGAAGGGAGGTTTTTCATAAGAGTTTCTAATTCTTTGTGACTAATATGTCTATTTAGATTGTTCACCTGGTCTTGGTTTAACTTTGGTATATGGTACTTACCTTAAAAAACTCTGTTTCTTTTGCATTTTCCAGTTTTGTGGCATACAGGCTTTTGTAGTAAGATCTAAAGATTCTCTGAATTTCCTTTGTGTCTGTAGCTATGTCCCCTTTTTCATTTCTGATCTTGTTAATTTGCATGTTCTCTCTCTGCCATTTGATTAGTTTGGATAGGGGTTTGTCAATCTTGTTGATTTTCTCCAAGAACCAACTCTTTGTTTCATTGATTGTTTGGCTTGTTTTCTGTGTTTCTATTTTGTTATTTCAGCTTTCAGTTTTAGTTTGATTATTTCCAGTCTTCTACTCCTTCTGGGTGAGTCTGCTTCTTCTTCTTTTTTTTTAGAGCTTTAAGGTGTGCTGTTAATTCTCCAATGTGTGCTTTCCATTTTTTTTTTTAAAATGTGGGCACTTAGTGCTATGAACTTTCCTTATAGCACTGCTTTCATTGTATCCCATAGGTTTGAGTAAAGAAACAGCAGTATAGCCAAAGACATTCTAGGACCAAAGCCCTTGGGGGCCTTCCTTGTCTGGGATTCAACAATTAGAGCTTTGCTTACCTTACTCAGAGGGGTACACCCACACACTGAGACAATGGGGATGTTCTCTCAGAAACTAACCAAGGCCAGCTGGCCTGGGTCTGAAAAAGCATGGGATAAAACCGGACTTGCTGAACATAGCGGACAATGAGGACTACTGAGAACTCAAGAATAATGGCAATGGGTTTTTGATCCTACTGCACATACTGGCTTTGTGGGAGCCTAGGCAGTTTGGATGCTCACCTTACTAGACCTGGATGGAGGGCGGTGGTCCTTGGACTTCCCACAGGGCAGGGAACCCTGATTGCTCTTTGGGCTGACAAGGGAGGGGGGAGTTGATTGGAGGAGGGGGAATGGGAGGCGGTGGTAAGGAGGAGGCAGAAATCTTAAATAAATAAATAAATAAATAAATAAATAAAAACCATCAAAGCTTTGCTTGTGGGTGAACCAATATCCTGAACCTCTACTGTTACCTGGTGCTCCTCTGACATTGCTACAAGCAAAATGTCACACTGAATACTATAATTACTGGTTTGATTTTTCTTAGTAAAAATTTCCAGAAAAGTGAAGAATATCAGACAAACTTCACCTTTGTTCTTTGTAATCAATACTTTTCTCCCCCACAGTGGCATATGGATCATGGTTTGAACATACTTGTGCCTGGATGTCCATGAGAAAAATGGACAACTTTTTGGTACTGAGCTATGAAGACATGAAAAAGGTAACTAGCATTCTTAAAGCAGCCACACAATCTCCAGCAACCAACGCTGTGCAACACCCCATCTTCCTCAATTTCCTCACTCCACCTACTCTATCAGTGTCAGGCTCATGAGGTACAGAGGGTTCTGCATGGTGGAACAGAATAAATTGGAGATTTCAAAATATTATTAGAAAATATCTAAAATGTTTCAAAATTAAGTAATGACATACATCTAATAGGTTGATATGCCATTACCTTATTTGATCATTGCAGGTTTTATTTAATTGAAACACACAACTGAACGTTATAAACGTGTTTAAATACTATGTGTGTCTCTCAAATAGCTCTTATTTTTAGAAACTAAAAAATGTTCCTGGAAGGGTGTCACATAATTGTAAACCTAGTACTGGGAAACCGAGACAGATTCAGGGATCGTCTTTGGATGTTGGGTTTAAGGTTAACCTTGGTTATAAGAGACATTGTTTCTAAAGACCATTGATAGAAATATTTTTAAGTTATAGGTGAAAGGTAATTATTTATGTATTACAGATAAAGATAACAATTGTACTTTTACTGAGCAAGAAAAAATTACACTGATCACAATCTCTATGGGAGAAAACATTTGACCACCCTTAGTAGTGTTCAAAAACCTACCTAAGGCGGAGAAGAAGCAGTCTTATAGCCACTGTTTACCTATAGAAATAGACTCTGGTGATGATGAAGGTTACTGATAGTTCTAGCTTCTTTGGTTTTTATTTATTTTTTTCTTATTTTTATTATTCAAATCAATTTTTAAAATTGAATCATATTTTGATCATACTTTTTCCCTTTCACAATTCCTTTCAAATATTCTCTACCTCTTTACCCACCTAATCGTAAGATCCTTCTCAAAAAATAAACCAAAACCAATAAAACAAAATCTCCCCTCACAAAATAAAGCAATACCTTACAAGAAAAATATATAAAACCATAGAACTATAACCAAATACATGCACCCATACACATACACAAAAACTGTGGAGTCTATTATCTCTTCATCAACTACTCCTGAATATGAAGACTTCCCTGAAGTGGTTGATATATACAGTGCTACTGCATTGCAGAAAACGGATTTTCCCTTTCCCAGCAGATATAAATGACAGGACAGATGTTAACCTTTGCCTGGTGGCTAAATTTTCGTTCATTCATTTTTTTTGAAAAATATAACAAATGAAATACAATATGAAGAAACAATAGTATCACCTCAGAGTTTAAACAAGACAAACCAACAGAATGAAAACAACTTAGAGAAGGCACAAGCAGAGACTAACATGTTTACACACGTGAGTTCAAGAAGCTCACAAAAACACCAAAATTAAAGCCCTAATATATAAGCAAAGGACTGGTGTAGTCTGATGTGATACTTTGCATGCTGCTAGAGTCTGTGGGTTCATATGAACTTTACCTATGTTGATGAGGAATGCCTTGTTTTCTTGTCGTCTTCCCTCCTCTCTGGCTCTCCTTCCTTCTTTCCTTCCTTCCTTCCTTTCTTCCTTCCTTCCTTCCTTCCTTGATGTGGGAGTGATTTCTTTCTAATCTGTTGCTTTCATTGGTTAATTAATAAAGAAACTGCCTTAGCCCATTTTATAGGCCCACCCTTAGGTGGGTGGAGTAAACAGAACAGGATGCTGAGAGAAAGAAGCTGAGTCAAGGAGTCACCATGATTCTCCCACTCCAGGCAGATGCAGGTTAAGATCATTCCTGGTAAGCCAGCTCGTGGGCTACATAGATTATTTGAAATGGGTTAGATAGATATGCAAGAGCTAGCCAATAATGGGCCAGGCAGTGTTTAAAAAAATACAGTTTCCATGTAAATATTTAGGGTAAAGCTAGCCATGCTGGCAGCCGGGTGCTGGGGACGTAGCCCGGCTGCTCCGTATTACAACACTTCCTCCCTTCCTTTCCTCCTCCTCCTCCTCCTCCTCCTCCTCCTCCTCCTCCTCCTCCTCCTCCTCCTCCTCCTTCTTCTTCTTTCTCCTCCTCCTCCTCCTCCTCCTCCTCCTCCTCCTTTTCCTCCTCCTCCTCCTCCTCCTCCTCCTTCTTCCTTTTCTCTAACCTCTAAAGGGAGAGTTTTGGTGGATACTTAACATGCATGGCTGATTGTTCAAAAGTATCTCAGTCTCTGTATTGTCTGTCTATGGATATCTATATTTGTTCCCAACTGCTTTGGGAGAAAGCTTCTATGAAACTGTCTGAATGAGCACTAATCTGAGTATACCAAAATATCTTTAGGAGTCATGCTGTCACTAAATTGTTAAACCAGTATTATTTGGCTTTACCCCTAGTTTCCCAGGTTATCTAGTCTCTGCTCATCAAAGCACTGTCAGGTATGGGTTCTGTCTTGAGAAGCAATCTTTAAATGAAGTCGGTTACTGGCTGGTTTTTCCCATGAGCTTTGTGACACCATTGCACTAGTATATCTTGCAGTTAGAACACCATTTTAGATCAAAGGATTTTTGGCTGATTTAATGTTTATATTTCTTTTTTAGTAGCATGCAGAATACATTCCTGTAAGGAAGATGCTGGAAAATATGAGTGAAAGTTTTATGTAGTCACCAGTCCAGCATCTCCATATTCAATGAATTGTAAAGGTATTGTCTTCAGCAATGTGAATTTTATGTCAGTTTTTTTGAGAACAGCCAATAATCTCAGCAATAGCCTGTGTTGTTTAGGGGTTCTCAGGGGATAACTTTGGCAAACAAATCAATTAGATCTAACCCAATCTCAATACTATAAGCTTCTTTTGGTGATAAGAGATGGCCATTTGGGACCATCTCACCCAATACTAGTTTATATCCTTTAGATTTCCTTCGTGTGTGTGTGTGTGTGTGTGTGTGTGTGTGTGTGTGTGTGCATACATACATATTTTAGGAAGTTTCTGCTGTAATAGGCTGTATATATGTCTTATGAATTGCTCCTTAACTTTAGCAGTCTAATTCCATATTCCATTCCTCAAGTCTCTCTCCTTTCTCCCTCCCCACTTGATCTTCCCATTCTAGCACTTAACTATCCATCCATAGTTTATCCTCTATGTTTAGATTTTTTTATTATTATGTGATAAGGGGATTTTCTTTACCTCTCCAATCTTTTTGGTGTTCTGTAGGCTACTTTTACTTTGATAGATATCTACTTCTTCAAGCAGGAAAATTTTCTTCTGTGATTTTGTTGAAAATGTCTCCTGTGCCTTTGACCTGGGTTTTACTTCTACCTCCACTATTAAATTATTAGGTTTGGATTTTTCATAGTGTAACAAATATTCTGATTGCTTTGTGATGGGAGCTTTTAGATTTAACTTTTCCTTTAACAAATGTATCTATTTCTTCTATGTTGTCTTCAATGCCTGAAATTTTCGTGTCCATCTCTTATAGTCTGTTCATGAAGCTCACCTATGAGATGCCTGTTGAGTTCCTAAGGGGGTTTTTGGCAGATTTTCTTCAATCTGGGTTTTCTTGATTGATTCTGTGTCTACTTTTACACCTTGAATTTTTTTATATTATTCCACTGTTTTATTTATTTATTTATTTTTTATTGGAAAAAAAAAAGAAATTTCTGCCTCCTCCCCGCCTCCCATTTCCCTCCCATTCCTCCCTCTCCTCCTCCCCTCCCCCCCCCACTCCTCCCCCTCCGTCTCCAGCCTGAAGAGCAGTCAGGGTTCCCTGCCCTGTGGAAAGTCCAAAGTCCTCCCCCCGTCATCCTGGTCTAGGGAGGTGAACATCCAAACTGGGTAGGCTCCCACAAAGCCAGAGCATGAAGTAGGATCAAAACCCGGTGCCATGGTCCTTGGCTTCCCAGCAGCCCTCATTGTCCGCCAAATTCAGAGAGTCCGGTTTTATCCCATGCTTTTTCAGTCAGAGTCCAGCTGGCCTTGGTGAGTCCCAAAGAATCAGCCCCACTGTCTCCACGGGTGGGCGCACCCCTTGTGGTCCTGACTTCTTTGCTCATATTCTGTTGATATTTTCATAGATTTCTTTGGGCAATTTGTTCATTTCATCTTTTAGGATCTCTATCATCACCATACAGGCTGTTTAAAGGTTTCTACTTGTTCTACAGCTATGTTGGAAAACTAAGAGCCTGCTGTAGTAGGGTACTGGGCTCTAGTGGAGACATTCTGTCCTGGATATTATTGATTGCGTTTTTAGGGTGTTGCATAGCAACTGGTATTGGGAAAATTGAAATTATAGGTGATGATATCTGGTCCTGTCTTTGCACAGCTGGTGATTCTTTCCTTATTTTTTGTTGCCCTGACTGGTACTTAGGAGAGCGCTGTTGCTGTGTGTTGCCTGGTAGGAAATTTTTCTGGGATCCTAATAAGTGTGGTCCCTGGAGATTCCAGGTAAAATGTGTTTCTAGATATGGAAAGATGGCTCTTAGGAATGGAGATGGGCTAGGAGGGGGCAGAAAAATTAAGTTCACAAGAGAGAAGACATCAGAGTTTTCCATGAGATCTGCTTAGTTAGTCACTGGGGAAGGACACTGACAGGCTTCAACAGAAGTTTTGTTATAAAGCTGTGAGTGAGACTAGGATTTAGACTTGGAAGGATGGAGGAAGAGATGAAGATCTGTAGTTAACCTACTTGCTTTTCTAGTTCGAGTGGCCTGTGCATTCTTAGGGGGGTGTCTTCAGGATTTTAGGGCTAGAGAAAGCAATGGGTAGGGAGTATAACCTTTGGAGTATAAGATTGAAGACATCCACTTGCAAATGGGGCATTTGGGGGAGGTCAGCTGCTTAAGGTGTTAAACAAAAAGCTGAGAATGAGATTAAGAAACTGGATTTGGAAAGGCAAATGGAGAGATAAAAATCAGGATTTAACCTATATGCTCCCTTGCCCAGCTTGGGCTGTGGTTTCCCAGGGATGCTTGATGGAGTTGGGGTGTGGGACAAAGCAATCTGTTGGGGTAGAGCTGTTAATGAGGTGTCTGTGAGTTCCACTAGAGATGTGGTTCACTAATGCGGGTGTTCTGTTGTGGAGCTGGGGATCAGACAGGATCTTTGGACCCAAATGAATGAAGAGGAAATAAAGATTTCTAGTTATCTTAGCTCTTCCATGGCCAGAGTAGTCTCTGGTTTCCCAAAGAAGGCCTGTTGGAGTTGGGGTTTGGGATGGTGCAACGAGTTGGAGGAATAAGGTTAAAAGAAGATCCACTGGATCCATTCTAGACGGGGGTGTTGCCATGGATTTTCTGTGGCATTACTGGGGATGAGACTAGGGATTTCTATGTGTAGGAGGGCAGGGAATGTTCAAGATCTTCAGTCAGTCTACTTAACTTCCCTGGCAGGAATCATGAAAACAATTTTTAATGAAAAATATTTAGGAGCAACAAACCAGGAAAATTAGATTATTCAAAAGGAACTTGATCTTGTTTTTCTTCAAGGAACAGAAAGTTTCCTTGTAAATAGCAAAAACAAAAACTTCTTTGTCTTTTGTCAAATCATTTTTCACTTAATAAAATTCAATATTCCCCAGAAATCTTCATACTCAGCTGTCTGTGCTTTGTGGTAGTTCAGTTTCCCATAAATTGTCCAACCATTCAATACATTATATTTTATTACCATCATGGTTGTTTACCTTCCCATGATAAGTTCATTTAATTGGTAATAAAATATGTAATAACTATTTTGAGCCAATAGTACCTTTACAGGCCTAGGAAAGGGGCTAGAATTCAAAGCAAAGTCTTCAGTATTCTGAGATTCTGTCTTGTTATTACAATCTCCTATGATTAAGGCAGTCGTGCTATTGCACAGCTATAGTTCTAGTATATGGGTATCCGGTGTAAGAAAATGGTGAATATGATATCTATCTGAGTTATAGCCCAAGATCATACCTTAAAACAAAATAGTATCTCCAAAAATAACACCCCATGATAATTATTGAGAACATTTTTATGAAAGTGTTGTAAAGCTATGTCATTCTCAGTTTCTCATAGGAGACATTATTGCATGGCGTAAACGTTAACCTCTCTCAAATTATTTGTGCACATTGCCATCAATCCAACTTATCACTGTCTACAAATACTTTTATAAGTTACTTTAAACATCTTAGGGCAGGTTGGATATGGTGGTGCACACCTTTAATGCCAGAATTTAGTAAAATCATGTAGGTTGATTTCTGACCTCTTTGAACTTGAAGTCAGTCTAGTCTACATAGCAACTTTAATACACCGAGACAGAGCTCTGTAGTGAGATTTTGTGGCGCATGCCTTTAATCCCAGCACTCGGGAGGCAGAGGCAGGTGGAACTCTGTGAGTTTGAGGCCAGCCTGGTCTACAAAGGGAGTTCCAGGACAGGCTCCAAAGCTACAGCGAAACCCTGTCTCAAAAAAAAAAAAAAAAAAAAAAAAAAAAAAAAGAAAGAAAGAAAAAGACATCCCAGTTCATTTAGTAGGCATGTTGGCACACATGTGTGAACACACAGAGATGGAAGCAGAAGGATCAGATGTTCAAGGTCTTCATCTATTACCAAGTAAGTTTGAGATCCTCTCTCTAATTCCCTCTCCTCTATGTAAGAAATTCTAACCTCTGTCTTTTAGGGCCAGAGATCAGCAAGTCCACACAATATATGAATGCTGTGTATAACTCCTGTTCTTTCTACATGGCCTGTTTCTTTCCTAAACTTTCAATGTTTTCTCATTTCTTTCTTCATGTCCCTTTTTTCCATCTGCCATCTATAGTTCCCTTCTGTGTATTTATTCTGTCAGAGTTTTCTGTTTATTACCCTCATTTTGGTTTCCTCTTCTTTTAGGACACAAAGAAAATCATAGAGAAGATCTGTCACTTCCTAGGAAAGAAATTAGATCCAGATGAACTCGATATGGTCCTCAAGTACAGCTCCTTCCAAGCAATGAAAGAAAATAAAATGTCCAATTTTAGCCTCATCACAGAAGATGAGGTTACTAGTGGATTGGTCCTCTTGAGAAAAGGTGAAGAAATTTTCTAGCTTCAAAATATGTCAGAACAAGTAGAGGTCTTGTTGCTCCAATTAGACTCTAAGGAATACTTGGGAACATTTTAGAACTCATTGTTCATTACATCATGGTTTCTCACAGACCAGACTGGGGAATATTTCGGTGGTGAATATGTGGTTCTCAGGAACTTTGAAAAAAACTGATTTTTTATGGAAGTACATATTAGGATTGCAGATGGTTGTGTGCAATACCAATACCCTCATTGTGAAACAAAAGGGTAGATACATTGCAATGAGGCTTTGTAAGCCTCCGTGTATCTTATACCTCAACTCTAAAGAAAATGTTTAATGCAGGGATCAAAGATATATCTAGAATGATGGCCACAGAAAACACTTCCATTAATGGCTGAAGAAGATGTTTAACATGCTAAGATTGCTAAAACACTCCCATCTGAGAATAGGTCTCATAAAGACTAAGCAAATTATTCACACAAGTGTTATAATCTGAAGCAATTTGCCAATCTAAATTTGAATTGCTTTAGGCTTGGGAATACCCAGTTTATTTTAAACTGTCTCCCCTGGAATGGGAATAGCCAGCTTCTCTACATCTGGGTATCCTGTCTGTGTGGGGGAGACTGTGGATATGGTTTCATAGTTGTAAACTTGAGGAGTAACTTTGCCAGAGTGAATCACACCTGAAGTATCATCTACATTTAATTAGAAGATAATAGTTGATATGAGACTCAGGTTTAAAGAAGCATAAGTCAGATGTCAGTTCTTTGGGGATGAGTAAAGAACTTGGGTATAATCTGGCAGTGGTGGTGCATGCCTTTAATCCCAGCACTTGGGAGGCAGATGCAAGTGAATCTCTAAGCTCGAACCCAGTCTGGTCTACAGAGTTAGTTCCAGGGCATCTAGGGCTGTTACACAGACTTGAAAAAAAAAGAAATTTGGGTATATATGTAGGAAGTGAAGAATAATGGATTGAATATTCTTCTCCCAGTAATTTGCATGTTTCATCCTTACCCTTCAGTTCTCCTCCACCACACAGTGTGAGGTTTAGATCCTATAATATAAGGACAACAGCATTAGATAGATAGATAGATAGATAGATAGATAGATAGATAGATAGATAGATAGATAGATAGATAGATAAGTAGATAGATAGATAAGTAGATAGATAGATAGATAGATAGATAGATAGATAGATAGATAGATAGATAGATAGATAATAATGATGATGATAGATAGATAGATAGACAGATAAGTAGATAGATAGATAGATAGATAGATAGATAGATAGATAGATAGATAGATAGATAGATAATGATGATGATGATGATGATAGATAGATAGATAGATAGATAGATAGATAGATAGATAGATAGACAGATAAGTAGATAGATAGATAATGATGATGATGATGATAGATAGATAGATAGATAGATAGATAGATAGATAGATAGATAGATAGATAGATAGATAGATAGACAGATAGATAGATAAGTTTAAGGGGTTAACAGGTTCCATTACTCCTGGTGTCCTCACAAGAGAGAGTTTGGACTCAGTTTTGACAACAAAATTATGTCTCCTCAAGAATTTGGTCATCTATAAAAAAAAAGAAATTGGTCATCTATACACTGAAGACTAGGCCTCTGGAAGAATCCACTGATTTTGAAAGATAATATCACATTCCTGTGTGCTGGACTCTGTGGAGACAGAGTTCTCTGAACTAGAAATGAAGGTCTCACATAAGAAGTCTCTCATTTCCTATATCATATTGTTCCCCTTTTAATCTTGAAATTATGAACAGATCAAATATTAATTCTAAAATTAATTCATTACTTATCATTATGTACCTAATTCCCTAGATCATAATACGTGAAAAGCTGTGTTAAGTGTTATGCTGGCCTTAACCTGGAGGAATTCTGTAGACCTGTTTTCATTGTCCTTTAGTTGCATTTCTCGGGACATATAAAATACCTTCTCTTGCCTCTGAAGAGCTGCTCCTTACCTGAGAGACTAAACCATTTGACCAAGTGAGGTTAATCTGGTTTTAAACATCAAGCCATAATTTTCCACAAACAATTTTGTTGATTATGGCTCTATATTTAGATACTGCAGGAAATAAAGACCAGAGAGATTACCATCCTTGTTCACTGGTTAGTTGACAGAACTTTTATAAAAACATTGTCACAATCAAAATATGTGATAAAAAGTCTTCTGACAAACTTCAAATATTTTAGATTTTTCCATGACAGAGTTCTTGAGTCATTAATAATTTTCACTGGTGTCCTGAGAAGACATTAATCTGAGACACAGAGGGAAGGAGACTTAGGGAGAATCCCACTATCTACAGGCCAATAAGAACCAACGGATGGTCTGGATAACAACCTTTTGTGATACCTGCAGTCTCCAGATCTATGAGCAAACTTCTTTCCAACAAGAGTTAAGTCACAACACGTTAGGGTTATCCTTTCCCATAGCTAGCCAGAAATTGAGGAAATTTTTAGAAAGAACAAATAAAGAGAAATGTATGCTTGTTAAGTGTACAGGATATTGGCAAAGTTGGACTCAGAACTTAATGTGTGTACCTGCAAAGACATGCTTCTCTCATCTGGACTGATACATTCCAGTGGGCACCATATTGAATTTTCTGAGATTCAGGTAGCTCAGCATCTAATCTGGCTTACCAGGCATCAGACATGCTGTGGGAAACAATAACAAAGTTTGCTCTAGTAATGAAGATAATGATGAAGCTGAGAGTAGCAATGGATACTGATAGATTTCCATTTTAACAGATTAGACTCTTATGGTCACATCAATCAATGAGATATTATTTTAATATGGTATACCAATAATTACCATTTAATTAAGAATATTTTATATTTTCTTTAATAATACTACTACTGTAAATTAAAGTTACCTTACATGATAAATAAGGAATGGAAGGTGATAAGGTAAAGCATTATTGTCAATCTTTTTGGCTTCAAATTCACATTCATCATTATCACGCTGGGTAACATCTCAAAGACTAATTTTTTTTCTCATGAACAAAATGAGGACAAGACCAGTATCTTCCTCACTAATTCATGAATGCTTTCGTTAGTTCCATACTGAGTATATGGTATTAAATGATATGATTTGATAAATAAAGCTTTTGGTGATAAAAGTTTCCTTTTCAAATATATTAGATAGTTATTTCAAGCTTATCTTATTTCAGGGTTTATCTTCCTGTTGTCCATGTGAATGACTGAGTGTGGTCATATAGAGAAAGAAAATGTGCCAAAGTATTACAGCTATGAAATAAAATAGAACAAGAATGAGGACTACAGAATTCTACTTGGAAGGAAGATAGGAAGAAGTGGTAATAGTGACATAAATAAGGAAAAATGAACTAAAAGCAACTATATGGAACACATCCACACTTTAGGGTGAAGGAACATACAATACAATGAAATGTGAGCAGTTGGATAATATGGCATCTCTAGTGTCAAAATTAAAAACATACTAGAATGGAAAGAAGAATCATGTAAATATTCATGCATTATAAAACACCAAACTGACTAAAGACAGTAATCTTGGAATGTTCTTGGCTTGCAGTAGCTGGGTATCCTGCATCAGATGGAAGCATTAAATAATTTGAATGTAGCTCCCAACAGTGTGTTTCTCTAGTTCAAAGAGATCTAATGTAGTAGGAGCAGTGGGCTGCATCCCACCACCCAGCTAGGTTTACACCCAAAATAATTACATGGAAACTGTATTTTTTAAACACTGCTTGGCCCATTAGTTCTAGCCTCTTATTGGCTAACTCTCATGTCTTGATTAACCCATTTCTATTAATGTCTGTAACACCACGAGATGGTGGCTTACAGGGAAGGATCTTAACCTGTGTCCATCTTGGAGAGGAGAGCTATTGAGTCTGCCTGATTCTGCTTCTTTCTCCCAGCATTCTGTTCAGTCTACTCCACCTACCTATGTTCTGACCTATCAGGCCAAGCAGTTTCTTTATTAACTAACCAATGAAACAACAGATAGATAGAAGATCCACCTACATCAATCTTATGCCTCAAATCTCTGCAGACACCTGCATTCACTTTCGCCTACACACACATAATTAAAATTAATGTTAAAAGATGTTTTAAAGTTAATTGCATGTTTTGCAGAATTTTTACACTTAATACTAAAATTTAGAAAGAACAATTGAAGTCTGCTTCGAAAATTGAGATAAGAAACTCTTTTGGGTTGGATAGTGTGATGGAAGCAGAAATAACTGGAAGCACTAATAATCTGGATAAAGAAAAGTCAGAGCTATTGTTGATGTTGTTAACTTGTGTCATTGATAGGTTGGGATAAGAGAAGGTGAGACATTATTTCTGTAGAGGTAAAAGTCTGATGCACATTATTTCAAGGAATAAGAAGTGTGCTCCACAGAGTTACTGGTGGTTCCACTTTATTAACTATGTGGTCCTTGTCAAGCAGATGGTAACAGCATGTGAAGGAGAACCATATTAAGAACATCATTAACTCATCTATGTGTTTGCTTCACATTTTCCAGGCACGACTGGGGACTGGAAGAATCACTTTACAGTAGCCCAAGCTGAAGCTTTCAATAAGAAATTCCAAGAGAAAATGGCTGGTTTCCCTTCAGGGATGTTTCCATGGGAATAAGTTCTTAAAATTTTTAAATAATGTAAGGACAGTGGGGTTTATCTTCCTGTTGTTGTACATGTGAATGACTGAGTGTGGTCATATAATAAATAATGTTACTGTATTTTGGAGTATTTTTTTAATAATTGGTAGTAGCAGTAGTAGTAAAATAATGGAGTAGTGGCAGCTATATTGTGTGTGTGTGTACAATTTTCTATGTGTAGTGTCTTTAAAGGCCAGAATATTGCATTGGTTCTCATGAAGTTGCAGTTACATGATGCTGTAACTCAGTTGCTTTGAGTACTAGGAACTGAATTCAGGTACTAAACAAGGAAATAGCTCTTGAACTATGAGTCATCTCTCCAGACCTAATCATGCTTGAGCCATCAAATATTTGGGTTTTTTTATTATTACTGGTTTGTTATACTTTATCAGCTAACTCCAATTTTCTTTATGGAATTCTAGCTTTAAAACAATCATTGTAGTCAGGCGGTGGTGGTGCATGCCTTTAATCTCAGCACTTGGGAGGCAGAGGCAGGCTGATCTCTGTGAGTTTGAGGCCAGCCTGGTCTACAAGAGCTAGTTCTTGGACAATTCCAAAGCTACAGAGAAACCCTGTCTCAGAAAAAACAAAAAATAGATAGATGATAGATAGATAGATAGATAGATAGATAGATAGATAGATAGATGATAGATAGATAGATAGATGATGAAAAAATCCTTGTAATATTATAAAAATAAAAAAATGCTACAAGAAAATATAAGTGATTTTTACTCTGGGACATTTAGGTTAAATAAATAAATAAATTGTATTTATAGAGAATTTAAAACTTCATTCATATAGCCTATGATGTAAGAAATTTATAAAATTACATTTATGTTCAGTATTTTATGCCTGTTTATCACTTTTTCCCCTTTTCAGTAATTTTTAGTGGGTGTGTAGAGGTAGCCTGCTTGTTTATTCCTGCCTGCCCAGAAGTGAAATGATCACACAGAAACTATACTAATTACAACACTTCTTTGCCTAATAGCTAATGCATATTTCTAGCTTACTCTTATCTCTTAAATTAACCCATTTATATTATTTTCTATTTTACCATGAGGCTCATAGCCTACCTGGAAGTTTCCAGGCGGAGGCTTACATCTTTTTCTTCTGGCACCTCCATGGCTTCTCTCTACTCTGCCTTCTTTCTCCCAGCATTCAGTTTAGTTTTCCCCACCTAACTCTTCTCTGCCCTATCACAGATCAATGCATATTTTTTATTCATTGACCAATAAAAACAATACATATACAGAAGAACTTCCTATATCATCTACCCTTTTACGTCTAAATAAGAAATAAGGATTTAAGTTTAACATAATAAAATTACATATAACAAAACAGGTATCAAGCAAGAATTACAGTTACAATATTTATATCTACTTTATCTTTTATCACAACTAAGGAAAGCTATAATTATAACTATCTATTCTTCAACTCCATCAAAGACTCCAGAAGAATATAGTATTACCTAAGTCAACAGGAAGTACATTGTAAGCAAGTTCCAAAACTCTAGAATTGACAGAGACATCTTGCTGCCTAGACAGTCACTCAAAGTTCTTCTGTACTATTGTGGCATCTTCAGCCTACAGGCCTATATTATTTGGCAGACTTTTCCATGAAGCAGGACATTTCAAAGACAGTTTCGTCTGCATTGGCAGCTTTTATGTCACTTTCTTCTGTTTCCTGAAGACAAGGGGTAGCAGAGACAGATCAAGAAAGAGAAGGGAGCCATATGGGGGTCTATCTTCCTTTTAAAATCTCCATTGAGAAATTAGGTGTAATTATAATATGTGGAAAAGGCAGACATTGGACAAATGAATGCAGGTCTACAAGAGATAGACAAGGCAATCTGATACAGATGGGAAACATGAGAGGGGGGGCTCACAGGCCCCCATGGCAAACATGGTTCAGTCATTTCCAGTTTCTGCAGAGAACATGCCTCGTCAGGACAATTAGGAAGCCCCATGCCTACTGTTACAAGCAATAATGATCAGAAAGATAAGTTACGCATGTTTTGGCAAACTTCTATAAATGATCAAAGACCTAAACTGAGAGTGCGTGTAAATGGCATTTTTATTACTGGCCTGCTGGACACAGGTGCTGATGTAAGTATCATTACCCCAGAATCTTGGCATCCGTAATGGCCTCTTCAGAATGTAAATGTTCAGCTCCTGGGAATTGGAACCCTATCACAAGTAAGGCAGAGTATGAGATGGGTTGAATGTATAAAGCCAGAGGGACAAATAGGAAAATTAAGGCCATATGTAGCCAAATATTGCAATGAATTTATGGGGTTGAGACCTATTACAACAATGGAATACCAAAATTAACATTCCTGCTACTTCTAGAGCCTATATTTCTGAGAATAATATTAAAAGATATTACAAATGGAGAAAACTGACCATTTGGGCTGTACAAGAATAAGCAATTGATGTCCCTTAAGAGATACCAAAAGCCTTGCCTCTAAAATGGTTGACTGAGAAACCAATATGGACAAATCAATGGCCTTTAGCTGAGGAAAAGTTACAGGCTTTAGAAGAGCTGGTACAAGAGCAATTAGATGCTGGACATATAGAAGAATCTATCAGCCCTTGGAATTCTCCTGTATTTGTGGTTAAGAAAAAATCAGGTAAATGGAGAATGGTGACAGATCTCATGGCCATCAACAAGGTTATTCAACCTATGGGCCCTCTGCAATCTGGAATTCCTTTGCCCTCTTTATTACCAAAAGGATGGCTTCTCATAGTTATTGATTGAAAGGATTATTTTTCACTATACCTTTACAAAAAGAAGATAGAGAAAAATTTGTCTTCACAGTGCATACCTATAACAATTCTCAACATTCAAGGAGGTACTACTGGGCCATCCTCCCCCAGGGTATGATAAATAGCCCCTCCCTGTGCCAATATTTTGTGAATCAACCATTGCAAATAATACGCAAGAAATTTCCCAAATCTATAGTATACCATTACATGGAGGACATTTTGTTATCCGATTCAAACACGGATACCTTGAACAGACTGTTTGAAGAAATAAAGATACTTTTACCTGAATGGGGATTGCAAATTGCTCCTGAAAAGATTCAGAAGGGAGATTCTATTAATTATTTAGGTTATAAAATAGGTTTGCAAAAAATTAAGACACAAAAGGCACAAATTAGGAGAGACCACCTACGGACCCTTAATGACTTTCAAACACTGTTAGGAGACATTTCCATTCTACGACCAGTATTGGGATAACACCTGATCTAATAATTCATTTGAACAAAACCTTGGAAGGTGATAAAGATTTAAACAGTCCCAGAGAATTAACAGCTGAAGCAGAAAAGGAACTGAGAATGACTGAGGAAAAATTACAACAGGCACATGTGGACAGGGTGAATCCAGAGCTCGATTATATTCTCGTCATACTACCATCAAAATTTTCTCCTACAGGAATTTTAATGCAGAGAGATGATATTATCTTGGAATGGATCTGTTTACCACATAAACCAAGTAAGAAACTGAAAACTTATGTGGAAAAAGTCTCTGAGTTAATTATAAAAGGCAAGCTGAGACTTCATCAACTAGCAGGCATAGACCCAGCAGAAACTATAGTGCCTTTCACTGCTGATGAACTAAAGAAATTATGGGAAGATAATGAACCATGGCAAAGAACTTGTGCTAATTTTTGGGAAGACATTAATAACAACTATCCAAAAAGCAAGAGGCTTAACTTCATAACGAGGACTTCTTGGATTCTTCCTCGAATCGTCTGTGATGCTCCAATAACTGGAGCCCGTACATTCTATACTGATGCCAATAAATCAGGAAAGGCAGGTTACAAATCAGAAGACTTGTGTAAGGTGGAACAAAGTTTTTATGATTCTGTCCAGAAGGTGGAATTATATGCCATTCTTATGGTGCTAAGGGATTTTTAAAAACCTATTAATATAGTTACTGATTCACAATATGCAGAAAGAGTTATTTTACATATTGAAACTGCTGAATTTATACCTGGATGATACAGAACTAACCTCAACGTTTCTCCAGGTTCAAGATTTGATCAGGAACAGGCTTTGCCCTATGTACATAACACACATCCGATCCCATACCGGTCTGCCAGGTCCTCTGGCACAAGGTAATGCAGAAATTGATCAATTATTGATTGGTAGTGTGCCACAAGCCTCTGAATTTCATAAAAAACATCATGTTAATAGCAAAGGTTTGAAGAAAGAGCTTTCTATTACATGGCAACAAGCTAAGGAGATTGTAAAGAAATGCCCTACTTGCTCTTTCTATAACTAAATGCCACTGCCTGCAGGGGCTAATCCAAAGGAATGAAATCTGGCAGATGGATGTGTTCCACTTTGCAGAATTTGGCAAATTAAAGTATGTTCATCACAGCATTGACACTTATTCAGGCTTTCAGTGGGCGACTGCTTTAAGTTCAGAAAAAGCTGATTCAGTAATCACTCATTTATTATAAGTCGTGGCCATCATGGGTATACCTACACAAATAAAGACGGATAATGGTCCTGCTTATGTCTGTAGGAAAATGAAACGGTTTTTTGATTATTACAATATCAAGCATGTTACAGGTATACCATACAATCCTACAGGTCAAGCAGTCATAGAAAGATCAAATAGACCCACCCCCCGGCGGGGCCCAGACATGGCGGAGCCCACCCCCGGCGCGGCCCAGATGCGGCAGAACCCCGGCGCGGCCCAGACGAGGCGGAACCCCGGCACGGCCCAGACACGGTGGAGACCTGCGACACCAGCGAGCAGAGGAGGATCACGGGGCAGCGAACGGTGAGCCTAGTCATATCCCTGAAGACCACCTTGTATAGGGAGAGTGTTCTTGCCCCGGGGCTGGACACAGGAAACTGAGCGGGGGCATTCCCCGATCACCTTGACCCCCTGGATAGCCTGCGAGGGCTTCTAACCTCTGCTGGGGCTGCTCCTCCTCGCTGAGACCTCTCTCTCCCTGGCATATCCCAGATTGCGCCCAGGGTCCTCCTTCGCTCCCCACCCCTTCCACTGGGCACAGGACCACCAAATTTAACCTGTTTGGGCACTGGATAGGGAGCTCAGAGCAGAGGGCACCACGAGTTCCTCTGTTTTGGTGGCTGGCCTGCAGAGGGATAGGCCTTTTCTTGGCGAGGTCCCTGGCAAACCAGGAGCCTGGTCCTGGTCCTGAAGACCATTCAGAGCAGTGAAAGAGATCTTGGCCAGTGGCGGGACTCAAGAAATGGGGAGAAGGCATTTTGTAAGCAGGGCCCCTGGCCAGCAGGAAAACTTGTTCCTGCATTAAAAGACACATTAGACAGCATCGATAGGACGAGATGGGCAGGCGCCAAGGCAATAATTCACCCAACAATCTGAAAAGCAACATGAAAACACCAGAACCCAATGATCTCACAACAGAAGGACTTGAACACCCTAACACAGAAGAAGTGGAAAAAAATGACTTTATGAAAGCAATAGAGTCCCTTAAACAACATGTAAAAAACACCTTTATAGAAATAGAGGAGAAGTACAATAAAAAGTTTGAAGAAATGATTAAAAAGTTTGAAGAAATGAGTAAATATGTACATGAGACCCTGGGGGAAACAGTTCAAGAATTGAAAACTGAAATGGAAGCAAGGAAGAAAACACAGACTGAGGACCAGCTGGATATGGAAAATCTAAGCCAATGAGCAGAGTCTACAGAAACAAGCATAATCAATAGAATATAAGAGATAGAAGAAAGAATCTCAGATTCTGAGGACACCATAGAGAAAATAAATGCACTGATCAAAGAAATCAGCAAAGCCAACAAATACTCATCACAAAACACTCAGGAAATATGGGACACAATAAAAGAACCAAACATAAGAATAATAGGGATAGAAGAAGGAGAAGAGTCACAGCTCAAAGGCCCAGAAAATATTTTTAACAAAATTATGGAAGAAAACTTTCCCAACATAAAGAAAGATATTCCTTTGAATATCCAAGAAGCATACAGAACACCAAACAGACTGGATCAAAGAAAAACATCCCCTTGCCATATAATAATCAAAACACAAAATATACAGGTTAAAGAAAGAATATTAAGAGCTGCAAAGGAAAAGGGGCAAGTAACTTATAAAGGTAAACCAATCAGACTTACACCTGACTTCTCTATGGAAACTATGAAAGCCAGAAGGTCCTGGATAGAGGTTCTGCAAAAACTAAGGGATCATGGATGCAAACCAAAACTACTATACCCAGCCAAGCTATTGTTCACTATCAATGGAGAAAACAAGACTTTCCAAGATAAGAACAAATTTAAACAATATGTACCCACAAACCCAGCCCTACAGAAAATAATAGAAGGAAAATCACAACCTAAGGAATCCAGCATTGCCAACACTGCCTACAATAAGTCAGGCGTCTAGAGAACCTTCACCTGCACACCTCAAAGAAGGGAGACACACAAACGCTACGACCAAAACCAATAATAATAACCGGAGTAAACAACCACTGGTCATTAGTATCACTTATATTAATGGCCTCAATTCACCCATAAAAAGGCACAGGCTAAGGGATTGGATATGAAAACAGGACCCAACATTCTGCTGTTTGCAAGAAACAGATCTCAACCACAAAGACAGGCATCTACTCAGAGTAAAGGGTTGGGAAAAGGTGTTTCAAGCAAATGGTCCTAAGAAAAAAGCAGGTGTGGCCATACTAATTTCTAACAAAACTGACTTCAAACTGAAGTCAATCAGAAGAGACCGAGATGGACACTTTATATTCATAACAGGAACAATTCATCAGGATGAAGTCTCAATCCTGAATATCTATGCCCCTAATATAAAAGCACCCACCTATGTAAAAGAAATATTACTAGAACTCAAGGCAGACATCAAACCACACACACTAGTAGTAGGAGACCTCAAAATTCCTCTTTCTCCAATGGACAGGTCAATCAGATAGAAACCTAATAGAGAATTAAGAGAATTATTGGAGGTAATGAAGCAAATGGACTTAACAGACATCTATAGAACATTCCACCCAAAAAGGAAAGAATATACCTTCTTCTCTGCAGCTCATGGAACCTTCTCAAAAATTGACCACATACTCGGAAACAAAGGAAACCTCCACAGATACAAAAAAATATCAGTGTCCACCTGTGTCTTATCAGATCACCATGGACTAAAGCTAGAAGGCAATAACAATGCTACCCCCAGAAAGCCGACAAACTCATGGAAACTGAACAGTCAACTACTGAACCACACATGGGTCAAGGAAGAAATTAAGAAAGAAATTAAAGTCTTCCTTGAATTTAATGAAAATAAAGAGACAACATACTCAAACCTATGGGACACGTTAAAAGCAGTGCTAAGAGGAAAGTTCATAGCACTAAGTGCCCACTTAAAGAAAACAGAGAAAGCATACATAGAGGACTTAACAGCACACCTGAAATCCTTAGAAAAAAAAGAAGCAGATGCGCCCATGAGGAGTAGAAGACTGGAAATAATCAAACTGAGGGCAGAAATCAACAAAATAGAAACACAGAAAACAGTCCAAAGAATCAATGAAACAAAAAGTTGGTTCTTTGAGAAAATCAACAAGATCGACAAACCCCTATCCAAACTAATTAAACAACAGAGAGAGAACACGCAAATAAATAAGATCAGCAATGAAAAGGGGGACATAACCACAGACACAGAGGAAATTCAGAGAATCATTAGATCTTACTACAAAAGCCTATATGCCACAAAACTGGAAAATGCAAAAGAAATGGACAGTTTTTTAGATAAGTACCACATACCAAAGCTAAACCAAGAGCAGGTGAACGATCTAAATAGACCTGTTAGTCGCAAAGAACTAGAAACTGTTATCAAAAATCTCCCTACCAATAAAAGCCCAGGACCAGATGGTTTCAATGCAGAATTCTACCAGAACTTCCAAGAAGAGCTAATACCTATACTCCTTAATGTAGTTCACAATATAGAAACAGAAGAGTCATTGCCAAATTCCTTTTATGAATCCACAGTTACTGTGATAGCAAAACCACACAAAGACCCAACCAGGAAAGAGAATTATAGGCCTATTTCACTTATGAATATCGATGCAAAAATTCTCAATAAAATAATGGCAAACCGAATCCAAGAACACATTAGAAAAATTATCCATTTTGATCAAGTAGGCTTCATCCCAGAGATGTAAGTCTGGTTCAACATAAGAAAATCTATCAATGTAATCCTCCATATAAATAAACTGAAAGAAAAAAACCATATGATCATTTCATTAGATGCTGAAAAAGCATTCGACAAAATTCAACACCCCTTTATGATAAAGGTCTTGGAGAGATTAGGGATACAAGGGTCATACCTAAATATAATAAAAGCTATTTACAGCAAGCCGACAGCTAACATTAAATTGAATGGAGAAAAACTCAAAGCCGTCCCACTAAATTCAGGAACAAGACAAGGATGTCCACTCTCTCCATACCTCTTCAATATAGTGCTTGAAGTTCTAGCAACAGCAATTAGACAACATAAGAGGATCAAGGGGATTCGTATTGGAAAGGAAGAAGTTAAGCTTTCATTATTTGCAGATGATATGATAGTATATATAAGCGACCCCAAAAACTCTACGAAAGAACTCCTAAAGCTGATAAACGCCTTTAGTAATGTGGCAGGATACAAGATCAACTCCAAAAAGTCAGTGGCCTTCCTATACACTAAGGATAAGGAAGCAGAGAGGGAAATCAGAGAAGCATCATCTTTCACGATAGCCACAAATAGCATAAAATATCTAGGGGTAACTCTAACCAAGGAAGTGAAAGATCTATTTGACAAGAACTTTAAGTCTTTGAAGAAAGAAATTGAAGATGACACCAGAAAATGGAAGGATCTCCCTTGCTCTTGGATTGGGAGGATCAACATAGTAAAAGTGGCAATTCTACCAAAAGCAATTTATAGATTCAATGCAATCCCCATCAAAATACCATCAAAATTCTTCACAGATCTGGAGAAGACAATAATCAACTTTATATGGAAAAACAAAAAACCCAGGATAGCCAAAACAATCTTATACAATAAAGGAACGTCTGGAGGCATTACCATCCCTGACTTCAAACTCTATTACAGAGCTACAGTATTGAAAACAGCTTGGTATTGGCATAAAAACAGAGAAGTCGACCAATGGAATCGAATAGAAGACCCTGACTTTGACCCACAAACCTATGAGCACCTGATGTTTGATAAAGGAGCTAAAAGTATACAATGGAAAAAAGAGAGCATCTTCAACAAATTGTGCTGGAAAAAGTGGATGTCAATCTGTAGAAGAATGAAAATACATCCATATCTATCACCATGCACAAAACTCAAGTCCATGTGGATTAAAGACCTCAATATCAGTCCGAACATGCTGAACCTGATAGAGGAGAAAGTGGGAAGTACTCTACAACAAGTGGGCACAGGAGACCACTTCCTACGTGTAACCCCAGAAGCACAGACAATAAGGGCCTCATTGAATAAATGGGACCTACTGAGACTGAGAAGCTTCTGTAAAGCAAAGGACACTGTCGCTAAGACAGAAAGGCAACCCACTGACTGGGAGAAGATCTTCACCAACCCCGCAACTGACAAAGGTCTGATCTCCAAAATATATAAAGAACTCAAGAAACTAGACCGTAAAAGGCTAATCAACCCATTTATAAAATGGGGCACGGAGCTGAACAGAGATCTCTCAACAGAAGAAGTTCAAATGGCCAAAAGACACCTAAGGTCATGCTCAACTTCCTTAGCGATCAGGGAAATGCAAATCAAGACAACTTTAAGATACCATCTTACACCTGTCAGAATGGCGAAAATAAAAAAAAACACCAATGATAGCCTTTGCTGGAGAGGGTGTGGAGAAAGGGGTACACTCATCCATTGCTGGTGGGAATGCAAACTTGTGCAACCACTTTGGAAAGCAGTGTGGAGGTTTCTCAGGAAATTCGGGATCAACCTACCCCTGGATCCAGCAATACCACTCTTAGGAATATACCCAAGAGAGGCCTTATCATACAACAAAAGTATATGCTCTACTATGTTCATAGCAGCACTGTTTGTAATAGCCAGAACATGGAAACAACCTAGATGCCCTTCAATTGAAGAATGGATGAAGAAAGTATGGAATATATACCTATTAGAATACTACTCAGCAATAAAAAACAAGGACTTCTTGAAGTTTGCAGGCAAATGGATGGAAATAGAGAACACTATCCTGAGTGAGGTAAGCCAGACCCAAAAAGAGGAACATGGAATGTACTCACTCATATTTGGTTTCAAGACATAAACAAAGGACATTGAGCCTCTAATACGTGATCTTAGAGAAGCTAAATAAGAAGGAGAACCCAAAGAAAAACATATAGGCATCCTCCTGAATATTAACCTTCATCAGGCAATGAAAGGAGACAGAGACAGAGACCCACATTGGAGCACCGAACAGTAATCTCAAGGTCCAAATCAGGAGAAGAAGGAGAGAGAGCATGAGCAAGGAACTCAGGAACGTGAGGGGTGCACCCACACACCGAGACAATGGGGATTTTCTACTGGGAACTCACCAAGGCCAGCTGACCTGGGTTTGAAAAAGCCTGGGATAAAACCATCTTGGGAAAAAACATAGAGACAATGAGGACTACTGAGATCTCAAGAACACTGGCAATGTGTTTTTTTATCCTACTGCACGTATTGGCTTTGTGGGAGCCTAGGCAGTTTGGAGGCTCACCTTACTAGACCAGGATGGAGGTGGGTGGTCCATGGACTTCCCACAGAGCAGGGAACCCTGCTAGCTCTTTGGGCTGAAGAGGGAGGGGTACTTGACTGGGGGAGGGGGAGGGAAATGGGAGGCTGCGGTGGGGAAAAGACAGAAATCTTAAATAAATAAATAAAAAAGAAAGATCAAATAGAACTATAAAGGATATGTTGAACAAACAGAAAGGGGTGGAAAACACCCCCAGAAATAGGCTACATAATGCTTTGTTAACATTGAATTTTCTCAACGCTAATGAGAAGGGAACAACAGCTGCAGAAAGACATTGGATAATTGAAAAGTCTAATGAACTAAATCAACCAGTTTATTTCAAGGATGTGCTGACCTCACAATGGAAGCCAGGAGATGTGCTGCATTGGGGAAGAGGTTTTGCTCTTATCTCCACAGGTGAGGAAAAATTGTGGATACCATCAAAGTTAATAAAGGTTCGGTATGAAGAAGAGAAGCCACTTGGAAAAGATAAATAACAATTCATTCACAAGGATGCCGAGCATACAGATGGTAAGAAATACAGATAGGTTGGGGGCAGGGTTCTTTTCTTATCTCCACAGGAAAATACTCATCTTCAAAGAAATTAAGGGACCCTGAATATTTAATTACTGATGGATGGACACATTTTGTAAGTATTAATTTTTTACACATGTCTTATTAAACATTTCTTTATAATTATGTAGAGCTGGTTTTGAAGTTGGACTCTGGCTCAGTCCCTCTCCAATTCCAAGCCTGTTAGTAAGAGAAAAACCCAGAGTTTCTGGAGATTCTGTCTCATGTCAAGAGCCATGATATGGGACAGAAAGAAATATGAGTTTAGAAAACATCTTTGCTTTTCTTCATATCTATAATACCTTTCATTGAATATATCTATCATGCTTTTCATTGAATACATATATATATATGTATGTCTATATATGTATATATGATTAATGTTTAAGTTTTTCACAATGAACAATGAGTTTTTCCTAAAGTGACATTTGAAGTTTCCAGGAAGAAGATGGGGCCCCACAACAACTCTACCTGGTTGATATGATGTCATGATACTGATAGCAGTACTATAAGACCTGTTTTGGGTACCAGCTGCACAAGACAATCCCAACTTGGTTAGCTGAAATGGTGCACATCTTGTACAACACTCTGGCCAGACCTCCACAAAATACTCAGAGACTATTTGCAATTTTAAAAGACATTGATCTTGAAATTTAACCATCATTTTGCTTTCACAGGATCCTCCAGAAAGAACGTCGCCCCCATGACAGCTGGAAGTAATTCTAGAGGATGACATCCCCTCTCCCAGTAAAGTTTGCCCCTGGGTTTAGGGACATCATTTAGGGGTTGGGAGGTTGGGGGAGGAATTTTATAAGCTCAGGGATCATTTTGAAAAAAAAAGAGGGATGATGGTATAATATATTTGTAATTGTGAGTTACTATTTTTAGACAAATATATTGGTATTGATTCTTGTATATTGATACAAAGTTAAATTATATTGACTATTGTATGCATGCATGTTTCTACCTCTGTTTAAAATATTTTTTATGTATTGACATATATTGTATTGATATATATATATATATTATGTATTTACCATATTGCAGTGTACATTTCTACCTCTGATTAAGATACTTATATATTGCTTGAGTATTGATATATATTTACCATATTGCAATGTATATTTGTACATTGTTTATATTTGGAGGTCATTGTCCTCACTTATTTCACAGTCATTTATTTTCTTAGTCTTTACGTTAGATAGATATTGAGAATTATATAGATTAATAGTCATCTAAGTTTGTCATTTATAATTAGAATAATCAGGTTCTTTAGATATATAGAGATTATACTCAGTATAGATAATCTTCAACCTCTTCAAAGAGCTATAGAAAATGGCCTTTAGTCTAACTCAGAGTTTCATGATAGTGCGACACAATTGCTCCTGGCAACACCGCTCTATTTCCGAGAGAATGTTGAGCACCAAAGGCACTCCACCTGGAGCCTTTCTTTTTGGCAGAACTGGCCTTTGGACAAAGAAATGCCCATACCTCAACCACTGACAGAGATACAGAGCGTGCATCAATGGATAAAACAGGACTGTCATATCCTGCCAAGACAGGTAAGATAGTTTTGAAAAGTTGCTTGCCTTTGAAAATGGTATGTCAGTTATGTTAGGCCTTAGCCAAAGTTGGTTGCTTCAACGCTGCAAACGTGACTTTGGGTGATTGCCCAGGTAGTCAGTTGTCTCTGTCAGTTTTTGCACATTTTGGATATATCTTGTTTGTTAAGTAATATTTATTCCCTTCTCGGATCTTTGAAGGAGTTGAAGATTATATAATTGTAGTTACTCTCTACATTATTTAGACTTCTTGAGATAGAATGTTTAGCAAAACTTTTGTTCTCAATATTGTTCGTTATATTTATTATTTGTATAGTTGTATTTGGTTTAGTTCTGTCTTATTTAGATAAAAAGGGGAGATGTAGGGATAAGTCCCACCCCTTAGGGGGCGTGTTCGCCTCGGGCTAATGTTTACCTATAAATCTCGCCAGGGTGCTTACAGTGCTCTCTTCTGCTTCCCTGGACTCTGCGGGAACGGTGGTTCTGTAAGTCTATTAAAGCTGTATATATTTTTACCCTCTGTCTGCATTCGTTTACGCCATTACAAGGGATGGTAATGCCCCCGGAAGTACCTTTATTGTATTGGATTGTTTTGGCTATCCTGGCCTTTTGTTTTTCCAAATAAAGTTGATTATTGTTCTCTCAAGGTCTGTGAAGAATTTTTTGGGGATTTTGATGGGGAATGCATTGAATCTATAGATTGCTTTTGTTAGAATTGCCATTTTAACTATATTGATTCTCCCAATCCAAGAGCAAGGGAGATCCTTCCATTTTCTAGTATCCTCTTCAATTTCTTTCTTTAAAGCCTTAAAGTTCTTGTCAAATAGATCTTTCACTTCCCTGGTTAGAGTTACCCCAAGATATTTTATGCTATTTGTGGCTATCGTGAAAGGTAATACTTCTCTGATTTCCTTCTCTGCTTATTTATCCTTTGTGTATCAGAGGGCAACTGATTTTTTGGAGTTGATCTTGTATCCTGACACATTACTAAAGTTGTTTATCAGCTGCAGGAGATCTTTGGTGGAATTTTTGGGGTTGCTTATGTACACTATCATATCATCTGCAAATAATGAAAGTTTAACTTCTTCCTTTCCAATTCAAATCCCCTTGATCTCCTTATGCTGTCTTATTGCTATTGCTAGAACTTCAAGCACTATATTGAAGAGGTATGGAGAGAGTGGACAGCCTTGTCTTGTTCTTGATTTTAGTAGAATGTCTTTGAGTTTCTCTCCATTTAATTTAATATTAGCTTGCTGCATATTGATTTTATTATATTTAGGAATGAACCTTGTATCCCTAATCTCTCTAAGACCTTTATCATAAATGGATGTTGAATTTTGTCAAATGCTTTTTCAGCATCTAATGAAATGATCATATGGTATTTTTTCATTCAGTTTATTTATATGATGGATTACATTGATAGATTTTCATATGTTGAACCAGCCCAGCCTCTCTGGGATGAAGCCTACTTGATCATAATGGATAATTTTTCTAATGTGTTCTTGGATTTGGTTTTCCAGTATTTTATTGAGAATTTTTGGGTTCGATGTTCATGAGTGAGATTGGTCTGTAATTCTCTTTCTTGGTTGGGTCTTTGTGTGGTTTTGGTATCAGGGTGACTGTAACTTCATAAAAGGAGTTTGGCAATGTCTCTTCTGTTTCTATTTTGTGAAATACATTAAGGAGTATATATATTAGCTCTTCTTGGAAGTTCTGGTAGAATTCTGCCTTGAAACCATCTGTGCCAGGGCTTTTCTGGTAGGGAGGTGTTGCAGGAGGTCCTTCCGCTCCTCCAGCCTATAGCTGCTGAAATGCCATCCCATTGGGGCGTGGTCTTTCTCCCTTTAAAAAGCGGCTACTTCCCTCTGCTCTCTCTCTTCACTTCCTGCTCTGCAGTCGACTAGACTCCCTTCCTGGTTGAGCAGAGGGCTGTTGTCTGGGACAGTGATCTGTAAGTTTTTTCCCCTTTAAATAAATACCACCCTTTTAATCATAATTCCAAACTGGTGTGGCATTGTTCGTGACTTACGCCTTCATCTGGCATTTGAACATTTGGCTTTTAGGACCTCTCCTTCCCCCGCTCGGCTGCCAGCCGCGAGTTCGGCTTAGCACGAGCCCTCCCTTCCTCAGCCATGGCTTGTGCCTTGCAGCGGCCTTGTGGCCTGTGCCTTGCAGCAGCCTTGTAGCTTGTGCCTTGTGTGTGGAGCCAGCAGTTTAATTTAAATTATCACACACTGGCTTTTCTTGCAGCAGTCCTTTATATTTTTTTAGACACCTCAGATTGGCTTCAAGTCCCCACGCACCCTATTGTCTGCCTCCCCACGTGGATTTAAACTCCACAGGTCTGTGTAGTCTCTGCCTGGGTAGTTTAATCTTTTCTGAGTCGTTTTTAAATCTCCCTTGCAAGTACAGCTCTTAAGTGGTGCAAACCAGAGCACGCGGTTGCAGGTTGCAAAAGCTGCAACCCCTCAGGGTGACTCTGTCACGTGGAGGCATACAAGGCTTCCGGGTTACTCTTTTCTACCCCTGGATTCTGGGTTTATGGTTCCGTGTATGGAATTGATTTAATTACATTTACTTTGTTGAGCAACTTGCATTTCCCAGTTTTTAACAAATACTAGGCAGACCCTAAAACAGGACCCCGTTTTCGTCACGACTTGGCAAAAGCGCCACCTGCTGGATAATAGGTAATATGACAGTTTTTGTTTCCAACATGAATTTTACTGTTTTGGCTACTGAAACAATGGGTTGTATCATGCAAGGTTTATATGACTATGGGGATAACTTAATTTACTGGTTACTAGGTTTTAGTATTCTTTTGCATATTCTATCATTTAGAAAGAATATGGCACTCCAAAGAACCATACTATCTTTACTAGAAACTCATGAAGGTCAGGAGATTCAGTATTCAAAAGAGGCAATAATAAAGACAATAATAAAAAGACTTGAAATGATTGAAGAAATGATTGGAGCTGGTGAACAGAGTAATAAGGCACAAGGACAGGATACAATGCCAACACCAGCTATTAGAACTGGATTACCCAGGGTTTTAGCGGCATACCCTATACTTAATTCTGACAAAGAGTCAACTTCTAAAGGCTCAAAGGGAGTCAGAGAAGCTAGATGGATGCCAATAACAATAAATGATCTAAAAGAAATTAAGCAGGCTATTGTTAATTGTGGCTTGCACAATGCATATGTAAAGGAAATGATAAGGACTTGGGCTTCTAATGCTAGAGCTACCCCCTATGATTTCCATCAGTTAGTGTCTGCAGTTTTAGATAAGGGACCTTCCTTGATGTTTAGAATTTATTTCAGAGAAGAATCCAAACATATGGAACAGCAAAAAAGAGCAAAAGGTGTCGAGGTTTCCCAAGATCAAATTCTTGGTGCAGGAGAATATGCTGATCCACAGGTCCAAGCTCTTTATGACGATGAAGTACTGTGTCTATGTCACCAAGCTGCTTTAAATGCTTGGAATAGGATACAAGATCCAGGAAAAAGGGTTGAATCATATACCAGAATTAGGCAGGGACAGATAGAACCCTTTATTGACATTTTGCAAAGATTAATTAAGGCTCTGGACATAGGGGTAACAGACCCAGAATCTAGACAAATAGTTATTGAATCTCTAGCTTTTGAGAATGCAAACATAGAATGCAAAAAGATAATTGGACCTTTAAAGTCTAGATCAGCACCTATGGATGAATGAATTCAGCATACGATGAATGTTGAGACGTTTAGCTATAATGATGAATCTTGGGTAGGTGAAGCAATTTCCACAGCAATGAGGAGACATCAAACTGCCAGGTATTTTAATTGTGGTAAATTAGGACATCTGAAAAGGGATTGCAGGCACAAAATTTCTAGGAATAATATCTCCTCTGGGAATGACAAAAATAGGAGACCTAGGCCTTCAGGTATATGTAGGAGATGCGGTAAAGGCTGTCATTGGTCCAACAAATGCAGGTCAACAACAGACAAACAAGGCAACCCGATAATGTCGGGAAACTCCTTGAGGGGCCTCTCGCAGGCTCCCAAACCAACAGTTGCCCAGTCTTTCCCAGTCACAGTGGAGAACATGCCTCACCAAAAAAATTAAAATCTCCAATTTCTGCTGTAAAAAGTAATAATGGTCTAAATGATGAATTATGTGTGGAGGATGAGTCAAAAAACCCAATAGGACAGAGTAAACGTATATTTTGGCAGACTTCTATTAACAAGCAAAGACCAAAGCTAAGAGTCTGTATAAATGGCACTTTTATTGAAGGCTTATTAGACACAGATGCAGATGTAAGTATCATTACCCCAGAATCTTGGCATCTGAATTGGCCTCTTCAAGAGGTAGATGTTCAGTTTCTGGGAATTGGAACCCTATCTCATGTAAAACAAAGCACAAGATGGGTTGAATACATAGGGCCTGAAGGGCAAATAGGAAGACTAAGGCCATATATAACCAATATTGCAATAAATTTATGGGGCTGTGACCTGCTACAGGAATGGAATACCCAGATTAACATTCCTGTAGTTCCAGGAACTCATAATTCTGGGAAAGATATGATGAGGTATTATGGAAAAAGGTCACCAGCCATTCAGGCTGTACAAGAACATACAGCAAATACCAAACCTTTAGAGGTACCAACAGCCCTACCTTTAAAATGGTTAACTGAGAAGCCAATATGGATCAAACAGTGGCCTCTAGCTGAAGATAAATTACAGGCATTGGAACAGCTGGTTCAAGAGCAACTAGATGCTCACCATATTGAAGAATTAACCAGCCCTTGGAATTCTCCTGTGTTTGCTGTAAAAAAGAAATCTGGTAAATGGAGAATAGTGACAGATTTAAGAGCTGTCAACAAGGTAATTCAACCTATGGCCCACTACAATCTGGAATTCCTTTGCCTTCTCTATTACCAAAAGGATGGCCTCTTATAGTTATTGATTTGAAAGATTGTTTTTTCACTATACCATTACAAGAAAAGGATAGAGAAAAATTTGCCTTCACAGTGCATACTTCTAATAATTCTCAGCCAAATAGGAGATATCAATGGACTGTCCTCCCACAGGGTATGCTCAATAGTCCTACATTGTGCCAATATTTTGTAAGTAAGCCATTGGAAATAATTTGTAAACAATTACCCAAGTCCATAATTTATCATTGCATGGATGACATCTTGTTATCTGATTCAAATGATACTTTAGAAAGGATGTTTAAAGAAGTAAAGAAAGTCTTGCCTAGGTGGGGATTACAAATTGCCCCTGAAAAGATTCAAAGAGGAAATTCTATTAATTACCTAGGTTACAGAATAGGGTTAGAGAAAATTAAAACGCAAAAACACAAATTAGAGAGGCCGGTTAAAGACTCTTAATGACTTCCAAAGATTGTTAGGAGACATTTCCAGTCTACGACCAGCTGTTGGGATAACACCTGATCTAATAGTTCATTTAAACACAACCTTAGATGGTGATAAAGATGTGAATAGTCCAAGAAAACTGACAGCTGAAGCAGAAAAAGAACTGACAATGATTGAGGAAAAATTACAGGAGGCACATGTGGATAGGGTGAACCCAAATCTTAGCTGCATCCTAGTCATATTCCCTTCCAGAATTTCTCCTACAGGGATTCTAATACAGAGGGAAGATATTATTTTAGAGTGGATATTTATACCTAATAAACCAAGTAAAAAATTAAAAACTTATGTGGAAAAAGTCTCTGAATTAATTATAAAATGTAAGCTGAGACTTCATCAACTAGCAGGTATAGACCCAGCAGAAATTATAGTGCCTTTTACTACTGAAGAAATAAAAAAGTTATGGGAAGACAATGAACTGTGGCAAAGAGCTTGTGCTAATTTTTTGGGAGAAATTAGTAGCAACTATCCCAAAAGTGGTAGACTTAACCTCATAAAAAGAACTTCTTGGATTCTTCCTAGAATTGTACGTGATGCTCCAATAACTGGAGCTAGTACGTTCTATACTGATGCAAATAAATCAGGGAAAGCAGGTTACAAGTCAGATGAATTGAGTAAGGTGGAACAAAGCCCTTATAATTCTGTGCAGAAGGCAGAATTATATGCCATTCTTATGGTGCTAAGGAATTTTAAAAACCTCTTAATATAGTTATAGATTCACAATATGCAGAAAGAGTTATCTTGCATATTGAAACTGCTGAATTTATACCAGATGACACAGAGTTGACTTAATTGTTTATCCAGGTACAAGACATAATCAGGAACAGGCTTTGTCCGATGTACATAACACACATCCGGTCCCATACAGTTCTGGCTGGTCCTCTAGCACAAGGCAACGCTGAGATTGATCAATTATTGATTGGAAGCGTGTTGCAGGCCTCAGAATTACATAAAAAGCATCATGTCAATAGTAAAGGCCTAAAGAAAGAATTTTCCATTACTTGGCAACAAGCTAAGGACATTATAAAGAGATGTCCTACTTGTTCTTTCTATAATCAAACACCATTGCCTGCAGGGAGTAACACAAAGGATACTAAGAGAAATAAAATCTCGCAGATGGATGTGTTCCACTTTATGGAATTTCGTAAATTAAAATATGTACACCACACCATAGACACGTATTCAGGTTTTCAATGGGCTACTGCCCTGAGCTCAGAAAAGGCTGATTCAGTAATCACACATTTATTGGAAGTTATGGCCATCATGGGTATACCTGCACAAATAAAGACAGATAATGGTCCAGCATATGTATCAAAGAAAATGAAACGCTTTTTTGATTATTATAAAACACATTACAGGTATACCAAATAATCCTACAGGTCAGGCAGTTATAGAAAGATCAAATCATACTATAAAGGATATGCTGAAAAAACAGAAAGGGACCGAAAATATCCCCAGAAATAGATTACATAATGCTTTATTAACCTTGAATTTTCTTAACGCTTATGAGAAAGGAAAGACAGCAGCAAAAAGACATTGGATAATGGAAAAGATGCTGAACTAAATTAACCGATTCATTTCAAAGATGTGCTGACCTCTCAATGGAAGCCAGGAGATGTGCTACGTTGGGGAAGGGGTTTTGCTCTTGTTTCCACAGGAGAAGAAAAATTGTGGATACCATCAAAATTAATAAAGTTTCGATTTGAAGAGGAGATACCTTTGGAAAGGAGAAATGACAACTCATCCACAGTGATGATATTTATATAGGTGGTAAGAAAAACATATAGAATGGGGGCAGGGTTCTGTTCTTATCTCCACAAAAAAACACTCATTTTTAAAAATTCAAGGGACCCTGGATGTTTGGATACTGACAGATGGAAAAATACCTGCCCAATAGGAAATATCAAGAAAACTGAATGGGTTGTGTAAGTAAAACCTACTAAACCATATTTCTAAATTTATAGAGCTGGTTTTGAGGTTGGACTTTGGCTCAGTCCCTCTCTAATTCCAAGCCTGTTAGTAAGAGAAGAACCCAGAGTTTCTGGAGTTTCTGTCTCATGTCAAGAGCCATGATATGGGACAGAAAGAAATAAGAGTTTAGAAAACATCTTTGCTTTACTTTATATCTATCATATCTTTCATTGAATATATCTATCATGCCTTTCATTGAGTATATATATATATACATATATATATATATATATATATGTTTATATATGTCTATATGATTAATGTTTAAGTTTTTTACAAAAAACAATGAGTCTTTCCTGAAGTGACATTTGAAGATTCCAGGAAGAAGATGGGGCCCCACAACAACAACTCTACCTGGTTGATATGACATCATGATACTGATAGCGCTACTACAAGACTTGTTTTGGATGCCAGCTGCACAAGACGATCCCAACTTGGTTAGCTGAAATGGTGCACATCAGTTTTTTTATTGGAAAAAAAAAGAAATTTCTGCCTCCTCCCCACCTCCCATTTCCCTCCCACTCCTCCCCTCCTACATCCTCCACCCACTTCCCCCTCCCTCTCCAGCCTGAAGAGCAGCCAGGGTTTTCTGCCCTGTAGAACATCCAAAGTCCTCCCCCCTCAATCCTGGTCTAGGAAGGTGAACATCCAAACTGGGTAGGCTCCCACAAAGCCAGAACATGAAGTAGGATCAAAACCTGGTGTCATTGTCCTTGGCTTCTCAGCAGCCCTCATTGTCCACCAAATTCAGAGAGTCCGGTTTTATCCCATGCTTTTTCAGTCACAGTCCAGCTGGCCTTGGTGAGCTTCCAATGGATCAGCCCTACTGTCTCTGTGGGTGGGTGCACCCCTTGTGGTCCTGGCTTCTTTGCTCATATTCTCCCTCCTTCTGCTCCTCATTGAAACATTGGAGCTCAGTCCAGTGCTCCAGTGTGGGTCTCTGTCTCTATCTCCATCCATCGCCAGATGAAGGTTCTTTATTTATCTCTAGAAACCAATTATGAGTAAGTACATCCCATGTTCATCCTTTTGGTTCTGGGTTACCTCACTCAGGATAGTGTTTTCTATTTCCATCTATTTGCATGCAAAATTCGCGAATTCATTGTTTTTTACCACTGAGTAGTATTCTAATGTGTATATATTCCACACTTTCTTCATCCATTCTTCCATTGAAGGGCATCTAGGTTGTTTCCAGGTTCTGGCTATTACAAATAATGCTTCTATGAACATAGTTGAAAAAATGTCCTTGTCATATGATCGGGCATCTCGTGGGTATATTCCCAAGAGTGGCATTGCTGGGTCCATGGGTAGGTTGATCCCGAATTTCCTGAGAAACCACCACACTGCTTTCCAAAGTGGTTGCTCAAGTTTGCATTCCCACCTGCACAGTAATGAAAACAGTGTGGTATTGGCATAAAAATAGAGAAGTCGACCAATGGAATCGTATAGAAGACCCGGCATTTAACCCACAAACCTATGAACACCTCATTTTCGATAAAGGGGCTAAAAGTATACAATGGAAGAAAGAAAGCATCTTCAACAAATGGTGCTGGCACAACTGGATGTCAACCTGTATAAGAATGAAAATAGACCCATATCTATCACCATGCACAAAACTCAAGTCCAAATGGATCAAAGACCTCAACATCAATCTGAACACACTGAACCTGATTGAAGAGAAAGTGGGAAGTACCCTAGAACAGATGGGCACAAACGATCGCTTCTTAATTATAATCCCAGCAGCACAGTCATTAAGGGCAACTCTGAATAAATGGGACCTACTGAAACTGAGAAGCTTCTGTAAAGCAAAGGACACTGTCACTAAGACAAAAAGGCAACCCACTGACTGGGAGAAAATCTTCACCAACACCGCAACAGACAAAGGTCTGATCTCCAAAATATATAAAGAACTCAAGAAACTAGACTTTAAAATGCTAATTAACCCAATTAAAAAATGGGACACTGATCTGAAGAGAGAGTTCTCAACAGAAGAAATTCAAATGGCCAAAAGACACTTAAGGTCATGCTAAATCTCCTTAGCGATCAGGAAATGCAAATCAAAACAACACTGAGATATCATCTTACACCTGTCCGAATGGCTAAAATCAAAAACACCATTGATAGCCTTTGCTGGAGAGGCTGTGGAGAAAGGGGTACCCTCATCTAATGATTCTCTAAATTCCCTCTGCATCTCTTGTTGTTTCCCTTTTCATTTCTGATCTTGTTAATTTGCATGTTCTCTCTCTGCTGTTTGATTAGTTTGTATAGGGGTTTGTCAATCTTGTTGATTTTCCCCAAGAACCAGCTTTTTGTTTCATTGATTCATTGGATTGTTTTCTGTGTTTCTATTTTGTTGATTTCAGTCCTCAGTTTGATTATTTCCAGTCTTCTACTCCTCCTAGGTAAGTCTGCTTCTTTTTTTTCTAGAGCTTTCAGGTGGGCTGTTAATTCTCTAATGTGTGTTTTCTCCATTTTCTTTATGTGGGCACCATGAGTTTGCAGGCTTTCTAGGGTTAGAATTGTTGTGAAATTCTAACTTTATTCCATGGTGATCCGATAGTACACAGGTGTTTACTACAATTTCTTTGTATCTATGGATGTTAGTTTTGCTACCAATTATGTGTTCAATTTTTGAGAAGGTTCCATGCGATGCTGAGAAGAAGGTATATTGTTTTCTGTTTGGGTGGAATGTTCTATAGATGTCTGTTAAGTCCATTTGGTTCATTGCCTCTGACAGTTCTCTTATTTCTCTGTTAAGTTTCTTTCGGTTGACCTGTCAACTGGTGAGAGCGTAGTGTTGAAATCTTCTACTATTAGAGTGTGGGGTTGATGTATGCTTTGAGTTCTAGTAATGTTTCTTTTACATATGTTTTATATTAGGGACATAGATATTCAGTATAGAGACTTCCTCCTGATGAATTTTTCCTGTTGTGAGTATAAAATGTCCATCTCCATCTCTTCTGATTGATTTTAGTTTGAAATCAATCCTGTTAGATATTACTATAGCCACACCTGCTTGTTTCTTTGGTCCATTTGATTGGAAAACCTTTTAGCAACCCTTTATTCTGAGGTAGTGTCTTTTTTTGAGTTTGAGGTGTATTCTTGTAAACAGCAGAATGTTGGATCCTGATTTTATATCCACTCCCTTAACCTGTGCCTTTCTATAGGTGAATTGAGTCCAGTTATAGTAAGTGATATTAGTGACCAGTTGTTGTTAGCTCTGGTTATTTTTTTGGCGGTAGAGTTTTTGTGTTTCCCTTCTTTGAGTTGTGCTGGTGGAGGGTTGTCAGATGCTTGTGTTATTATGGGTATTGTTGGCTTCCTTGGTTTGTGATTTTCCTTCTAGTATTTTCTGTAAGGTTGGGTTTGTGACAACATATTGTTTAAATCTGTTTTTGTCCTGGAATATCTTGTTTTCTCCATCGATGGTGAATGCAAGCTTTGCTGGGTATAGTAGTCTGGGCTTGCATCCATGTTCTATTACTGTCTGCAGCACATCGATCCATGACCTTTTGGCTTTCATGGTTTCCATTGAGAAGTCAGGTGTAATTCTGATAGCTTTCCCTTTATATGTTACTTGACCTTTTTCCTTTGCAACTCTTAATATCTGTTCTTTATTCAGTATGCTTTATGTTTTGATTATTATATGGTGCGGGGATGCTTTCTTTTGATCCAGTCTATTTGGTGTTCTGTATGCTTCTTGTACCTTCATAGGAGTATCCTTCTTTAGGTTGGGTAAGTTTTCTTCTATAATTTTGTTGAATATATTTTCTCGGTCTTTGAACTGTAATTCTTCTCCTTCTTCTATCCTTATTATTCTTAGGTTAGGTGTTTTCACAGTGTCCCAGATTTCCTGAATGTTTTGGGATGAGAATTTTTTGGATTTGCTGTTTTCTTTGATCAGTGTGTTAATTTTCTCTATGGTATCTTCAGTGTCTGAGATTCTTTCTTCTATCTCATATTCTATTGGTAGTAGTTGTCTCTGTAGTTCCTGTTTGTTTACCCAGAATTTCCATATCCAGCCTTTCCTTGGATTGTGTTTTTTTCATTACCTCCATTTCATTTTTCAAGTCTTGAACTGTTTCCCTTACCTGTTTGATTGATTTTTCTTGTTTTTTTTTTCTTGGGTATCCTTGAGAGATTTATTCATTTCTTCTACCTTTTTGTTTGTCATCTCCATGTCTTTATGGCAATTTTTCACCTCCTGTTTAAGGTCCTCAATTATTTTGATAAAGTTCCGTTTAGATTGGATTTTTTTCTATTTCTTCTGGAGTAGGGTGTTCAATTCTTATTGTTTTGGGATCCCTGGATTCTGGTGATATCATGTTGCCTTTCAGGTTGTTGGAGGAATTCTTGCATTGCCACCTGCCCGCATCTTCCTTCAAATGGAGCCAGGAGAGTCTTGGTGTCTTGGTATAGTCTTTGATGTGACTGACTCTCTGGGTGGATCTCCTCAGTGCAGGAGCAGGAACTGTTCCTGTCCATCTGGATGGAACTTCTCAGCACTGAAACAGGGATGCCTGGTCTCCCTAGGGCACTGTGGAAAAAAGGGCAAATATGGGGCAAGGCTGGGTCAAGTAGAACACAGCACACCCTGCAGCACAAGCTGATGGTGCCCGCACTCCCTTGCAGGGACCTTCATGATGTGGGAGTGTCATATCAATCTGTTGATTTCATTGGTTAAAATAAAGAAACTGCCTGAGCTCATTGATAGGCCAACCCTTACGTGGGTGGAGTAAACAGAACAGGATTCTGGGAGAAGGAAGCTGAGTCAGAAGGAGTCGCCATGATGTTCCCAGTCCAGAGAGACGCAGGCTAGAATCTCCCCGGTAAGCACACCATGGGGTGCTACACAGATTATCAGAAATGGGTTAGGTCGATATGTAAGAGCTAGCCAATAAGAAGCTGGAACTAATGGGCCAGGCAGTGTTTAGGTGAATACGGTTTATGTGTTGTTATTTCGGGGCTTAAGCTGAGCCATGTGGGCGGCCGGGTGCGGGGGAACACAGCTGGCCGCTCCTCATACTACACCTTCAGGCCTGCCTGGGAGGCAGACACTCATCCCTCTTGTTCTGACCTTCTTTCATAATGAGTAGTGATATGGAAGTGCAAGCCAAGTTTCCTCTATAACTGTATCCTCCACATGTTGCTTTGGAAATGGTAATTCAGTACAGAAATGATGCCCATAAATTGTGAAAAAACTTTCTTTAGCAGACGATACTCTTGAAAATATTACTTTTCATGCATGCTGGATAACTGTAAAAAATAAGCTTAGATAAAAGCTCAATTCAAAAAAATACATAGTTACATTGCAGGAGAAATTCACTAAACTAAGGAAACTAATGTACATCCAACACCAGTAGACATTTTGTTCCCAGAAAAAAATAACCATAGAATAAATTCTATATGACACATTTGCATTAAGATTAGAAGTCTATATAGCAAGAAAGAAATGGTAAAATTCAACTGAAGAATGACTTATTTGAAAAGGTAACTCAAATGAATGATATCAGATTTCTTTTAAAAACACTAAAGCTGAGTAGAATAGGGGATCATTTATTGCAAAAATAGAAGGAAAAATGAGTGTACACCAGAGCAGAGCTATCCTTTAAAGTCAGCGAATGGTAGAACTTCCATGATAAACACACTCTGAAGCACCACCACAAATAAAGTAGATGTGCAATAATATTTGATGGGCCCTATTCAGTGTAGGGGGAGAAAACATTTAAGTATGAGAGCTCTGGAAACAACAAGTTTCATCAAAGGAATTCAGAAGAAATTATATATATATACATATATATATATATATATATATGTATATATATATATGTGTGTGTGTGTGTGTGTGTGTGTGTGTGTGTGTGTAGACCAGGTAATAGTGACAAGGCCTGGAGAACTTGAGATCCTGTGATCATATGAGAATTGGTTCCATTTTGATATCACTGTTTTCCCTGTCACATGGTGATTTGTGCAGCATTTGCACAGCTTCAGGTTTGTGCTTCCTGCTCATAAGCCCTGACATCCTTGATTCAAAAAAACTCTCTCTGTGTACAGAATTGATTTAATTGCTCTCACATATAGAGCAAAGCATATTTGTCAATATTTAACAAGGCACCAATGTGAGGAACCAAAGTGGCACAGGATTGTTCATGCTGCAGCCAATCATGTCTCACTGCCACATGGCTGCAAACGCAACACCTGCTGTCCACTGAAGATTATTAAACCTATAATAATTTACTGAAGTCTCATAATGAAGGTAACTATTTGATTAATAAATAAATCAATAAACTTTAAAGTTATATAATTGCAGACAATATTAATCGAGGAATTTAAATCCAGGAATATAAATACAGGAAGTTAATAACATTTTGTTTATACTATGGATGGTATTCTGCAAGGCATATATGGTATTTCTGATACATCCATTTATTGAATATTGGGATTTAGTTTTCTTTTTCATATTATATCCTTAAGAAAATGGTTTGATAACAAAACCAAGAATCAGGCACTTTTAGATAAGATACAGCTTTTACAGACAAATAATAAAGTGCAAGGTGACAGGATTAATATTAATTAATATTAATAATAATTAATATCATTGAAAATCAAAAGTTAGCTGAAAAAATTAATACCATTGAAAAGGACAGCATTAATTTGACGGACGAAATTCGGTCCATGTCAAAGGGAACTGAGATATTATCTGAAAGTATTCATACTGGTGAATTTGATAATCAAAATCTGTTAAAGCTTTATGAAAGGTTCACAGTTAAAGTATCTCTCCAGGAAGACAATCTGCATGCTATCTTAATAATATCCAAGGATGAGATGTTAGATTTAAAGGAAAAACTTCATAAACTGGAATCACATGTGCAGAATAAGTACCAGAGGCCAGGTGCCTAAAAGAAATCACCAAAAATATATTCAGGCCAAGAGATTCAGGCTTTACAAAAGACAGTAGTACAAAGATTTAAAATTATTGAGGAAATTATCAGAGCTGGTGGGCAGGGAGAGAAGGTAAAAGAACAGAGTTTAACATTGCCAGTATGTGTCAGAATCACAGATGGTTTATACAGGATTTTAGCTTCTTACACTGTAATCACCTCTGGAAAAGAACCAAGTTCTAAATGCCCAAAAGGATCCAAAGAATGTAGAAGGATACCTATAGACATGAATGATCTAAAAGAAATTAAGAAAGCAGTTACATCTCATGTCTTGTATTCACCATTTGTTAAGGAGATGGTAAAGACATGGGCTTCCAGCAATAAGGCTACCCCCACACAATTGCCTTCAATTACTTTCAGCAGTCCTGGAAAATGGGCCACAAGTACTGTGGAAATCCTATTGGTGAGGAAGCAAAAATTTAGAATGACAGTGAAAAGCAAAAGAAAAACAAACTTGAGGCTTCCCAAGATCAAATTCTTGTCAAGAGAAATTATGCTGACCCATAGGCTCAACCAGGAACAAATCTTGTCCCTATGCCAGAAAGTAGCCTTAAATGTTTGAGACAGGATTCAGAAACTAGGAAAATAAATTGAATCATATATTAGGGTTAAACAGGGTCAAAAAGAACCCTTTAGTAACTTTTTAAAAAGATTAACTAAGGCTGTACAAATAGGAGTAAGAAACCAAAACTGGAGGAATACTTATTAAATTTCTGGCTTTTGAAAATGCCAACTTACAATGCAAAAATATAGATGAACCTTTAAAGGTTAAATCAGCACCAATGGATGAGTATATCCTGCATCCAATGACCATTGAGATATTTGTACATAATACTAAACTTTTGGTAGGAGAAGCAATTTCCAAAGGTATGAGGAGACATCAAAGTGCCAAATGTTTTAACTGTGGTAGAATAGGACATCTGAGAAGGGATTGTAGACAAGGCATTCCTAGAAATAATGTCTTCTCTGGGAATGGCAAAAGTAAAAGGTGTCAACCTTCTGGATTAGGTAGGAGATGAGGCAAAGGCCAAACTTGGACCAATGAATGAAGATCAACAAAAGGCAGACGAGGAAACCTGATACCATCAGGAAACACCCTGCAGGGCCTCTTGTAAGCCCCAAATCAAACATGGCACAGTCATTCCCAGTCATTACGGAGGATCTCTCACCAGAAAAATTAAAAAATTCACTGTGGCTATAAATAACCATACCATTATGGATGATGGATTAAACATGGAGGATGTATCATAAATTCCAAAAGGAAATAGGAAGCATATATTTTGGCAACTTCTATAAATGATCAAAGACCAAAGCTAAGAGTGCCTATAAATAACAATAGTTGAGGGATTCCTAGACACAGGTGATGCAGTGAATATCATTACTCCAGAAACTTGTCATCTGAATTGGCCTCTTCAAGATGCAGATGGTCAATTCCTAGCATTGAAACCCCATTTCAAGTGAAAGAAAGCACAAGATGGGTTGAATGCACAGTGCTAGATGGGCATAGAGGAAGTCTGAGGCCATATGTGCCTAATAACGCAGTGATTTTATGGTGCCATGACCTGCTGCGCAATGGAATACCCAGATTAACATTCCTGAAGTCTCAACATCTCATGTTTCTGGGAAGGATTTTATAAGGTACTATACATATGGTCATCAGCCATTCAGGCTGTACAAAAACATGAAGCAACTGGCAAAAGTTTAGAGGTACCAATGGACCTACCTTTAAAATGGTTAACTGAAAAACCTATGTGGGTTAAACAATGGCCTTTGACAGAAGACAAACTGCAGGCTTTAGAACAGCTACTACAAGAGCAACTAGATGGTAAGCATATTGAAGAATAAACCAAGGCTGAAATTGTCCTGTATTTGTTGTTAAAAAGAAATCTGGAAAATGGAGAATGGTGACAAATATAAGATCTGTCAACAAAGTAATTAAACCTATCGGTCCTCTACAACAGGAATACCTCTGTCTTCTCTATTACCAAAAGGATGGCCTATTATACTTACTAATCTAAAATATTGTTTCTTTACTATGCCATTACAAGAAAAGAATAGGAAAAATTTGCCTTCACTGTGCCTACTTATAACAATTCTCAGTCTACAAGGGTGTACCATCCTCACACAATAAATGCTCAATAGACCTATCATGTGCCAATACTTTGTAAGTCAGCTATTAGAAATAATACATAAACAATTTCCTAAATCTGTAATTTACCATTACATGGATGATATTTTCTATCTGATTCAAATGTAAATATTTTAGAAAGAATGTGTGAAAAAGTAAAGTAAGGAGACCGGTTTTAAGCTCTTTCACTAAGGCTATCCACCCAGAGCAGGGAATGCCTGCCTTCCAGGCAGGTCTCAAGGTTCCCAGTAAGGGAGCTTGGGCACCTAGAGCTGGTACTCCAGGATCTCCAGTGTTCTCCTGCACCCCGTGCTGCCTCCCACCTCCTTCCTCTTGTCCCTGGATCTGTGAGCTACCAGGCGGCCCTGGTTAGGTGCTGAGGAATTCCATCTGGATGGGTGAGTATCTACTATCCAGGCGCCGTGTGCCTCAGAAGCTAGCACAAACCCCCTCCCCCAGCTCCTTCTGGAGGGCTGCCTTTCTTAGGCATGACCCAATCCCCCCGCACCCCACCCCCAACCCTGCCCTGTGGTTTGCTAGGACCAGTGCTCAGACCGGTTTTAAGCTCTTTCACTAAGGCTATCCACCCAGAGCAGGGAGTGCCTGCCTTCCAGGCAGGTCTCAAGGTTCCCAGTAAGGGAGTTTTGGCACCTACAGCTGGTGCTCCAGGGTTGCCATCTGAGTTGTGCTGAGGAGTTCCATCTGGACGGGTTGGTTCCTGTTTCTACACTGAAGAGATACACCCAGAGAGTCAGTCACAGCAAAGACTGGACCAAGACACCAGGCCTCTCCTGGCTCCATTTGAAGCAAGAGATGGGAAGGCGCCAATACAAGAATTCCTCCAACAACATGAAAGGCAACATGACATCACCAGAACCCAGGGATCCCGAAATAAGAAGAATTGTACACCCTACTCCAGAAGAATTAGAAGAAATCGACTCAAAAATGAATTATATGAAAATAATAGAGGACCTTAAACAGGAGGTGAAAAACTGCCATAAACAATTAGAGATGACAAACAAAAAAGTTGAGGAAATGAATAAATCACTCAAAGATACCCAAGAAAACCAAGAGAAGCAAGAAAAAGCAATCAAACAGATAAGGGAAGTGGTTCAAGACTTGAAGAATGAAATGGAAGTAATGAAAAAAACACAAACCGAGGGAAGGATGGAGATGGAAAATCTGGGTAAATGAACAGGAACCACAGAGACAAGTACTACCAACAGATTACAAGAGATAGAAGAAAGAATGTCAGACGCTGAAGATACCATAGAGAAAATAAACACACTGATCAAAAAACATAGCAAAACCAACAAATTCTCATCACAAAACATTCAGGAAATATGGGACACAATAAAAACGCCAAACCTAAGAATAATTGGGATAGAAGAAGGAGAGGAAGTACAGCTCAATGGTCCAGAAAATATATTTAATAAAATTATAGAAGAAAACTTTCCCAACCTAAAGAAAGATATTCCTTTGAAGGTTCAAGAAGCATACAGAACACCGAATAGACTGGACCAAAAAAAAACATCTCCTCGCCATATAATAATCAAAACACAAAACATACAGAATAAAGAAAGAATATTAAGAGCTGCAAAGGAAAAAGGTCAAGTTACTTATAAAGGTAAACCTATCAGACTTACACCTGACTACTCTATGGAAACCATGAAAGCCAGAAGGTCCTGGATAGATGTACTGCAGAAGCTAAGAGAACATGGATGCAAGCCCAGACTACTATACCCAGCCAAGCTTTCGCTCACTATAAATGGAGAAAACAAAATTTTCCAGGATAAAAACAAATTTAAACAATACGTAGCCACAAATCCAGCCTTACAGAAGGTAATAGAAGGAAAATCACAAACCAAGGAGTCCAACAATGACCACAATAACTCAAACATCTAGAAACCCTTCACCAGTGCAACTTAAAGAAGGCAAACACACAACCTCTATGACTAAAAAACTGACTGGAGTTAACAACCACTGGTCATTATTATCCCTTAATGTCAATGGACTCAACTCACCTATAAAACGGCACAGGCTAAGAGATTGGATACGCAAACAGGATCCAACATTCTGCTGTTTACAAGAAACACACCTCAACCACAAAGACAGGCACCTACTTAGAGTAAAGGGATGGGAAAAGGTTTATAAAGCAAATGGGCCTAAGAAACAAGCAGGTGTGGCCATACTAATTTCTAACAAAGTTGACTTCAAACTTAAATCAATCAGAAGAGATGGAGAGGGACATTTTATACTCATAACAGGAACAATTCATCAGGATGAAGTCTCAATCCTGAATATCTATGCCCGTAATATAAAAGCACCCATGTACGTAAAAGAAACATTACTAAAACTCAAGGCTGCCATCAAACCGCACACGATAATAGTAGGAGATTTCAACACTCCTCTTTCACCAATGGACAGGTCAATCAGACAGAAACCTAACAGAGAAATTAGAGAATTAATGGAGGTAATGAATCAATTGGACTTAATAGACATCTATAGAATATTCCACCCAAATAGGAAAGAATATACCTTCTTCTCTGCAGCTCATGGAACCTTCTCGAAAATTGACCACATCCTCGGTAATAAAGCAAACTTCCACAGTTACAAAAAGATATCCATAACCACCTGTGTCTTATCAGATCACCATGGACTAAAGTTAGAATTCAACAACAATGCTACCCCCAGAAAGCCTATAAACTCATGGAAACTGAACAGTCAACTATTGACCCACACCTGGATCAAAGAAGAAATAAAGAAAGAAATTAAAGTCTTCCTTGAATTCAATTAAAATAAAGAAACAACATACTCAAACTTATGGGACACTTTGAAAGCAGTCCTAAGGGGAAAGTTCATAGCCCTTAGTGCCCACTTAAAGAAAACAGAGAAAGCATACATTGGAGACTTAACAGCCCACCTGAAAGCTCTAGAAAAAAAAAGAAGCAGACTCACCTAGGAGGAGTAGAAGACTGGAAATAGTCAAATTGAGGGCTGAAATCAACAAAATAGAAACACAGAAAACAATCCAAAGAATCAATGAAACAAAAAGCTGGTTCCTGGAAAAAATCAACAAGATTGATAAACCCCTATCCAAACTAATCAAACGGCAGAGAGAGAATTTGCAAATTAATAAGATCAGAAATGAAAAGGGGGACATAACCACAGACATAGAGGAAATTCAGAGAATCATTAGATCTTACTACAAAAGCCTGTATGCCACAAAACTGGAAAATGTAAAAGAAATGGACACTTTTTTAGATAAATACCATATACCAAAGTTAAATCAGGACCAGGTGAACAATCTAAATAGACCTGTCAGTCGCGAAGAATTAGAAGCTGTTATCAAAAACCTCCCCACCAAAAAAAGCCCAGGACCAGACGGTTTCAATGCGGAATTCTACCAGAATTTCCAAGAAGACCTAATACCTATACTCCTTAAGGTATTTCACAATATAGAAACAGAAGAGTCATTGCCAAATTCCTTTTATGAAGCTACAGTCACTCTGATACCAAAACCACACAAAGACTCAACCAAGAAAGAGAATTACAGGCCAATCTCACTCATGAACATCGACGCAAAAATCCTCAACAAAATACTGGCAAACCGAATCCAAGAACACATTAGAAAAATTATCCATTTTGATCAAGTAGGCTTCATCCCAGAGATGCAAGGCTGGTTCAACATACGCAAATCTATCAATGTAATCCATCATATAAATACACTGAAAGAAAAAAACCATATGATCATTTTATTAGATGCTGAAAAAGCTTTTGACAAAATTCAACATCCCTTTATGATAAAAGTCTTGGAGAGATTAGGGATACAAGGGTCATACCTAAATATAATAAAAGCTATTTACAGCAAACCGACAGCTAACATCAAACTAAACGGAGAGAAACTCAAAGCCATCCCACTTAAATCAGGAACACGACAAGGCTGTCCACTCTCTCCATACCTCTTCAATATAGTGCTTGAAGTTTTAGCAATAGCAATAAGACAACACAAGGGGACCAAGGGGATTCGAATTGGAAAGGAAGAAGTTAAACTTTCGTTATTTGCAGATGATATGATAGTGTACATAAGCGACTCCAAAAATTCCACCAAAGAACTTCTACAGATGATAAACACCTTTAGTAATGTGGCCGGATACAAGATCAACTCCAAAAAATCAGTCGCCCTCCTATACACAAAGGATATGGAAGCAGAGAGGGAAATCAGAGAAGCATCACCTTTCACGATAGCCACAAAGCATAAAATATCTCGGGGTAACTCTAACCAAAGAAGTGAATGATCTATTTGACAAGAACTTTAAGGCATTGAAGAAAGAAATTGAAGAGGATACCAGAAAATGGAAGGATCTCCCTTGCTCGTGGATTGGGAGGATCAACATAGTAAAAATGGCAATCCTACCAAAGGCAATTTATAGATTCAATGCAATCCCCATCAAGATCCCATTAAAATTCTTCACCGATCTTGAAAGGACAATAATCAACTTTATATGGAACAACAAAAAACCCAGGATAGCCAAAACAATCTTATACAATAAAGGAACGTCTGGAGGCATTACCATCCCTGACTTTAAACTCTATTACAGAGCTACAGTAATGAAAACAGGGTGGTATTGGCATAAAAATAGAGAAGTCGACCAATGGAATTGTATAGAAGATCCGGATTTTAACCCACAAACCTATGAACACCTCATTTTTGATAAAGGTGCTAAAAGTATACAATGGAAGAAAGAAAGCATCTTCAACCAATGGTGCTGGCACAACTGGATGTCAACCTGTAGAAGAATGAAAATAGACCCATATCTTTCACCATGCACAAAACTCAAATCCAAATGGATCAAAGACCTCAATATCAATCTGAACACACTGAACCTGATAGAAGAGAAAGTGGGAAGTACCCTAGAACAGATGGGCACAGGCGATCGCTTCCTAGGTATAACCCCAGCAGCACAGTCATTAAGGGCAACATTGAATAAATGGGACCTACTGAGACTGAGAAGCTTCTGTAAAGCAAAAGACACTGTCACTAAGACAAAAAGGGAACCCACTGACTGGGAGAAGATCTTCACCAACCCTGCAACAGACAAAGGTCTGATCTCCAAAATATATAAAGAACTCAAGAAACTAGACTTTAAAATGCTAATAACCCAATTAAAAAATGGGGCACAGATCTGAAGAGAGAATTCTCAACAGAAGAAGTTCAAATGGCCAAAAGGCACTTAAGGTCATGCTCAGCCTCCTTAGCAATCAGGGAAATGCAAATCAAAACAACATTGAGATATCACCTTACACCTGTCAGAATGGCTAAAATCCAAAACACCAATGATAGCCTTTGCTGGAGAGGCTGTGGAGAAAGGGGTACCCTCATCCATTGCTGGTGGGAGTGCAGACTTGTGCAGCCACTTTGGAGAGCAGTGTGGCGGTTTCTCAGGAAAATTGGGATCAACATACCCATGGACCCAGCAATGCCACTCTTGGGAATATACCCACGAGATGCCCGATCATATGACAAGGACATTTGTTCAACTATGTTCATAGCAGCATTGTTTGTAATAGCCAGAACCTGGAAACAACCTAGATGCCCTTCAATGGAAGAATGGATGAAGAAAGTGTGGAATATATATACATTAGAATACTACTCAGCGGTAAAAAACAATGACTTCGCGAATTTTGCATGCAAATGGATGGAAATAGAAAACACTATCCTGAGCGAGGTAACCCAGACCCAAAAGGATGACCATGGGATGTACTCACTCATAATTGGTTTCTAGAGATAAATAAAGGTCAGTGAGTCTATAATTTGATATCCTAAAGAAACTAAATAAGAAGGTGAACCCAAAGAAAAGCAAATAGCTATCCTCCTGCATATGGGAAGTAGACCAGATTGCCGGGCAAAAATTTGGGATCTTGGGGGTGTGGTTGGAGGGGGGGTAAGGGGAGAAGGGGAGAGAAATGTGAGAAGGGGAGGGGGTGGGGGGAATTTGGGGAAACGGGATGATTGGGATAAAGGAAGGTTGGTTAGGGGAGCAGAGAAGCACACATCTTAATTAAGGGAGCCATCTTAGGGTTGGCAAGAGACTTGGATCTAGAGGGGCTCCCAGGTGCCCAGGGCGATGTCCCCAGTTAGCTCCTGGGGCAGCTGTGGATAGGGAACCGGAAATGACTCTATCCCATAGCCATACTGATGAATATCTTGCATATCACCATAGAAACTTCATCTGGCGATGGATGGAGATAGAGACAGAGACCCGCACTGGAGCACTGGTCTGAGCTCCCAAAGTCCCAATGAGGAGCAGAAGGAGGGAGAATATGAGCAAAGAAGTCAGGACCACAAGGGGTGCGCCCACCCGTGGAGACAGTGGGGCTGATTCTTTGGGAGCTCACCAAGGCCAGCTGGACTCTGACTGCAATAGCATGGGATAAAACCGGACTCTCTGAATTTGGCGGACAATGAGGGCTGCTGAGAAGCCGAGGACCATGGCACCGGGTTTTGATCCTACTTCATGCTCTGGCTTTGTGGGAGCCTACCCAGTTTGGATGTTCACCTTCCTAGACCAGGATTGAGGGGGGAGCACTTTGGACTTTCCACAGGGCAGGGAACCCTGACTCCTCTTCAGGCTGGAGAGGGAGGGAAAGGAGAGGGGGGAGGGGAGGAGGAGAGGAGGAGTGGGAGGGAAATGGGAGGCGGGGAGGAGGCAGAAATTGTTTTTTTTTTCCAATAAAAAAAAGAAAAAAAATGTAAAGTAAGTTTTACCGAAATGGGTATTACAAATTGATCCAAAAATTATACAATCAGGATATTTTGTTAATTACCTAGGTTATAAAAATAGAAATACAGTAAATTAGAACACAAAAGGCACAAATTAGGAGAGAACAATTGTAGACTTAATGATTTTCAAAGATTGTTAGGACACATTTCCAGTCTATGATTGGCTTCAGGGATAACACCTGATCTAATAATTTATTTAAAAAAAACCTTAGATGGTAACAAAGACTTAAATAGTTTCATGGAATTAACAGCTGAAGCTAAAAAATATTTGACTGTCATTGAAGAGAAATTATATTAGGCATATGAGGATAGGTTGAATCCAAATTTTAATTGCATTCTAGTTATATTGCCTTCTAGAATTTTCCCTACAGGAATTTTAATACAGAGGAAAGGCATTATTTTATAATGGATCTTTTCCCCACATAAACCAAGTAAAAAGTTAAAAACTTATATGAAAAAGGTCTCTGAATTAAGTATAAAAGGAAACTGAGATTTTGTCAATTAGCAGAAATAGACCCAGCAGAGATTATAGTGTACTTTACTACTGATGAAATTGTAAAGTTATGGAAAGACAATGAACCCTGGCAAAGAGCTTGTGTTAATTTTTAGGAGATATTAATAACAGTTTTCCCAAAAGTAATAGAATCAACCTTATTAAGAGAACTACTTGGAACCTTTACTGAATTGTACATAACACACCAATAACTGGAACCTGTACATTCTATACTGATGCAAATAAATCAGGAAAGGAAGGTTACAAATCAGAATATATAAGTAAGGTGAATCAAAGCCCTTATAATTCTGTCCAAAAAGCAGAATTTTATTCTATTCTCTTGTTACTAAGAGATTTTGAAGAACAGCTAAATATAGCTACTGATTTGCAATATGCAGAAAGAGTCATCTTGCATATTAAAACTGCGGAATTTATATTGGATGATACAGAATTGATTTCATTATTGATTACGTTCAAAACATAATCAGGAACAGACTTAGTCCCTTATACATAACATACATCCTATCCCATATGGGTCTGCCAGGTCCTCTAGCACAAGTTAATGTAGAAATTGACTGATTATTGTTTGGAAGTGTGCTGAAGGTCTTAGAATTTCATAAATAAAACATCATGTCAATAGCAAATATTTTTAAAAAGAGTTTTCTATTACATGGCAACAAGCTAAGGAGATTATAAAGAAATGTCCTGCTTGCTCTTTCTATAACCAAACACCACTACCCACAGGGAGTAACCCAAAGCATGCTCAAAAGAATAAAATCTGGCAGATGGATATGTTACAATTTGCTGATTTGGGAAAATTAAAATATATACACCACACCATTGACACTTATTCACATTTACATTGGGCAAGTTCCTTGAGGTCAGAAAGAGCTGCTTCAGTAATCATGCATTTATTAGAATCTATGGCTACCACATCAGCTCAAGTGTCGTCTGCGTGACATGACATACATCATTATGTCAGATGGGAGGTACATGACCTATAAGACTAGGCTTCCTGGAGGTCAATGGCAGATGGCCCAGTATTGGCTGCCAATGAGGCATAGACAGGTTCCTAGATTAGCTGGCTGTATGAGATATGGGCTTTGCACAATCTGTTTTAATAATGATATTCTTTATATCTACAAAACAAGGATTATCTCTTCAGGAACAGCTCTGGGATAGGGAAGCACAGTATGAGAATGTATAATACTCCAACAGAACTGTTGTCATACACGGGGGTGTATGATGAGCAAGAGAATAGATGGATTCATGTTGATGGAGAGTGTTATATTATATTTTGAATTTTATGGATATGATTCCTAGATTCTGACTCCCATAGTGTCTGCTGCATAAGAAGTTACAAAAAAGTATATTTTGGCAGGTGCAGAGAGCTGTCAGGCATATTTGGTCACTAGATGAGATAAAGAAAGGGTTAGCCCAGCAAAATTGGGATCTTGGGGGTGGGGTGGGATGGGGGTAAGGGGAGATGGGGAAAGAAAAATGAGAAGGAGAGGATAGGGGGAACTTGGGGAAATGGGATGGTTGGGATAAAGGAAGGGTGAATATGGAAGCAGGAAAGTATATATCTTAATTAAGGGAGCCATCTTAGGATTGGCAAGAGACTTGAACCTAGAGGGGCTCCCAGGTGCCCAGGGCGATGTCCCCAGTTAGTTCTTTGGGCAGCCGAGGATAAAGAACCTGAAATGGCCCTATCCTATAGCCATATTGATGAATATCTTGCATATCACCATAGAACCTTCATCTGGTGATGGATGGAGATAGAGACAGAGACCCACATAGGAGCAATGGACTGAGCTCCCAAGGTCCCAATGAGGAGCAGAAGGAGGGAGAACATGAGCAAGGAAGTCAGGGCCATGAGGGGTGCACCCACCCACGGAGACAGTGGGGCTGATCCATTGGGAGCTTACCAACGCCAGCTGGACTGTGACTGAAAAAGCATGGGATAAAACCGGACTCTCTGAATTTGGCGGACAATGAGGGCTTCTGAGAAGCCAAGGACAATGGCACCGGGTTTTGATCCTACCTCATGTTCTGGCTATGTGGGAGCCTACCGAGTTTGGATGTTCACCTTCCTATACCTGAATGGAGTGGGGAGGACCTTGGACATTTCACAGGACAGGGAACCCTGACTGCTCTTCAGACTGGAGAGGGAGAGAGAAGTTGGGGGAAGGGGAGAGGAATGGGAGGAGAGGGAGGGAAATGGGAGGCTGGGAGGAGGCAGAAATTTTTTTTCAATAAAAAAGAATTAAAAATTTAAAAAAAGGAAAGGGTTAGAAAGAGGACCTCTCTATTCTTAGATAAGATGAAACCACTTGTCTGAGGTTTACGTACCTAGGGACAAGAGTTCCTCTTCAAAAGATTTGTTTTATGTGTAACACCTATTCCTGATAATATACTCTTAGAAATCGCTCATGTGACTAAAATAAGCTTTCATACTGTGCCAACAGATGATACATGACCTTCTGATTTGTTCTTTGTTTGAATACTATATAATGAAAACATGAATTTAGTAAAATTGCAGCAGATTCCAACCGCTCTTTTGTGTGTTGTGTCTGTCTGTCACTGCCGACTTTGTGCCTTCCTGAGTACCAAGATCCTAATTCTCCCATGGCCTAAGTGGCTCTACTGAGCCAATCCATGGCAGGTGGCACTTGAACAAGGACTCTTGGACAGGTAATTTCTCTCTTTTCTTTTCAAGGTAATGAGTAAGCTCTTGCCAGGACTCTGCCGTTCCACAGATAAAGAATCATCAGTTAAGTGCAAGTAATCTTGAAGTAAACCATGAGGTTCACTGAGTCAAAGCAGGAAAGAATGTTTTACTCAGTATTTAAACATATGATGACAAGTAGAGGACTGAAAGTATCAGAGCAGTCTTTAGGGGATTTCTTCACCTTCATTAAGAAGGTGGGGTTTTGGTTCCCTGTGGGTGGTCCACTCACGTTACCAGATTGGATAACCTCTAATGCTGTCTTAGCATGGAGAAAATTACCCTGACCTGGAACCAAGGGAACCATCCTCTCAGGGGTAAAGTAAACGAATGAAGAATCTTCTTAGGATTTTATCTCACGCCTTGAAGAGGCTGTTCAGAGAATGATGCCTCCTTCTGAAAGTACAGACATGCTCCTTAAACAATTGGCATGGGAAAATGCCAATGCTCTATGCCAGGACCTTATAAGGCCCATCAGAAAAACAGGAACCGTGCAGGACTACATTAAAGCCTGTATAGACACCTCACCAGCCATAGTCCAAGGGATGGCCTATGCTGCAGCAATGAAGGAACAGAAGTTCAGCGCCTATGTTAAGCAAACCTATGGAGGAGATCAAAGGAACCCCTCAGCTCCCACTTGTTATAAATTTGGGGAATCAGGACATGTACAAAATAGTTGCCCTGGGGAAAGGAAGGAGGGCGAAAGAGGCCCTCCCCCAGGTAATTGTTCAAGATGTCAAAAAGGGAGACATTGGAGAAATGAATGTAAATCCAAGTTGCACAAGGATGGAGTGCTCTTAGATAAGAGTAAAAATGAAGAGAAATCAGAAAACTAGATCAGGGGCAGCCTCTCAGTCCCTTAACAAGAGAGGAGAAAGAACAAGAGTCTAAAAATCAGGGTTTGAATTCTGAATTTACCATACATGATTTGCCTAGGGCAACCTCAGAAAGTGCGGGCTTTAATCTTGCAGTTACTCAAGACATTATTTTATCATCATGGGAAGGAGTCACCCTTGTATGTATGCTGGTTAAGGGACCTCTCCCTTCAAGAACCTTTGGACTTATAATAGGAAGAAGCTCTAACTATAAGAAGAATTTTGAAGTAATACCAGGAGTAATAGATGAGGACACTCTAGCTGAAATAAAAATCAAGATAAGACCCTTAAAAGAGACTGTTCAACTACATAAGGGACAAAGAGTTGCCCAGATCCTATTGTTGCCCTATTTGAAGGTACCAAATCCTGTTCTTGTTAAAAACAGAGGATCAGGTCAATTTGGATCATCTGATGTCATTGCCTGGGTACAAGATATTAATTCTCAAAGACCTTTTAGAACTGTAAAGATAAATGGTAAACATTTGCAGGGCCTTTTAGATACTGGAGCTGATAAAACATGTATAGCAGGGAAGGATTGGCCATCTTCTTGGTCTAGTCAAAAGACAACCTGTTAGGATTAGGGATGGCTTCTAATGTAGCACAAAGCCCAGATTTGTTGTGATTGCAATTAGGAGGTTAGACAGGGTTGATACAACCATACATTATTTCATCTTTACCTTTCTCTATATGGGGAACAGATATCACAAAAGGAATGGATCTCCAATTAATAACCTCAGATAATCTTAATGAGCCACATTTTTCATAGGAGCCGCTGGGAGCTTTCTCTATGCAGATAAAATTAAATGGAAATCTGATGAGCCTGCATGGGTCAAACAATGGCCCCTTACAGAAGAGAAAATACAGGCTGTTCAGAAATTAGTTCAAGAACAACTACAAAAAGGACATATAAAGTTTGCCTTAAATCAGCTCATACATTTTTCTCTCCTCATCATCTTTTAGTTCATTCTTTGTTTGTTTTTATTATCTCAATATGGATGAAAAGGGAAATTCCCCTTCTATGAAACATTGGGGAGGTTTGTCTAGTGAACAAATTTGTATGGTAATGTGGAAAGACTTGCTTTCTGGAACCTGGAAAGGTCTGGACACTTTAATTTCCTCTGGAAGGGTATATACATGTGTGTTTCCCCAGGAGGCTGATTCCCCCATATGGATCTCAGATTGACTCATCCAACTAGTGTCTCCCAAAGCAGCAGATTACAACCACTCTCTTGTGTGTTGTATCTGTCTGACATAACCTTGTGCCTTCCAGAACACCAATATCCTGCTTCTCCCACTGTCTGAATGGCTCCACTGAGCTGGTCCATGGCATGTGGCCATCATGGGTAGACCTGCACAAATAAAGACAAATAATGGTCCAGCATATGTATCTAAGAAAATGAAACAGCTTTTTCCTTATTATATTATAAAGCATATTACAGGTTTACCAAACAATCCTACAAGTCAGGCAGTTATAGAAAGATCAAATCAAACTATAAAAGATATGCTAAACAAACAGGAAGGGACAGAAAATATCCCCAGAAATAGATTGCAAAATGCTTTATTAACCTTGAATTTTTAACACTAATGAGAAAGGAACAACAGCAGCAGAGAGACACTGGATAATAGAAATATCTTCTGAATTAAATCTGCTGGTGTATTTCAAGGAAGTGTTGACCTCACAATGGAAACCAGGAGATGTGCTATGTTGGGGAAGGGATTTTGATTTTTTTCTACAGGAGAAGAAAAGCTATGTATAACATCAAAATTGGTAAAGATTCAGTTTGAAAAAGAGAAACCTCTTGAGAAAGAGAAATGATGGCTTATCCACAGAGGTGACAACCATACTAGTGGTAAGGAAACCTTATAGGGATTGGACAGGGTTCTTGTCTTGTCTTTGCAGGAAAATACTCATCTTCAATAAGTCAAGAGACCCTAAACATTTAGATGCCTAAAGAAGAAAAGATAAATATCCAGATAGGATCACCAAGCAAAGAGAATTATGACTCACAAGGACAGATCATCTAAGGCTAAAAATCACTAGATCGATGAGAGAGAGAGAGAGAGAGAGAGAGAGAGAGAGAGAGAGAGAGAGAGAGAGAGAGAGAGAGAGAATTCTACTGGGCAGCATGCATTTATATATGCATATATGGAGAGAGAATAATAGTCATGAATCACTTAAAAATCAAGTTGTCTTTGGAGTTGGATGATGGCTCTATCCTTCTCTAAATCCAAGCATGTTGTTAAAAGAAAAATTCAGAGCTTCTCTCATGTCAGGTGTCATCTGGTATGGGATATAAAGAAAAAAGAATTTGAGAAAAATTTTACTTTTCTCCATACCTATTTTTGTCTCTGTCATATCTTTTGTTGAATATATATACATGTACACACACCCACACATATATATATATATATATATATATATATATATATATATATATATATATATATATATATATATATAATGTTTATGTCTTTCACAATGAATAATAAATTTTCCTGCAGTAATCTTTGAAATTTCTAGGAAGAAAATGGGGCCCCACAACAACTACTCCACGTGGTTGATACAACATCATGATACTGACAGCACTTTCTATAAGACTGGTTTTGGGTACCAGATGCTCAAGAAGATTCCAACTTGGTTAGTTGAAATGGTGCACCTTCTTCCAATGTTCTGGCCAGAACCTTAAATAGGAACCTCAGAAAAATTCTATTGAATACTCAGACTATTTGCAATTATACCAGACAGTAATCTTGAAACTTAACCATCATTTTACGTTTACAGATCCCGTAGAAAGAACATTGCCCCATGAGAGCTCCAAGTAATTCCAGGAGACAATGTCTCCTCTCCCAATATAGTTGTCTTCAGGATTAAGGACAACAATTAGGGGATGATTATAACTGGTACAGGGTTGGGGATTGGGGTGGAATTTATGTAGGCTCAAGGATCTCTTTGAAAAAAAGGGAAATTAGATGGAATAATAGGTAAATTAGTGTGAGCTTATTCACACAAATAATAATAGTGAGGAATAGAGTAAATACTTGTGAGATATTATTTTTAGGCAATTCATGTTGGTATAGATTCTTGCACATTGATACAAATTAAAATTATATTTGTTATATTGAATATGCCCCTATTTATGATTACAATATTTGTACACCTAGACAAAGTTATTTTGTCATATTGTATTCATGGCGCTTCTACCTTTGCTTAAGACATTTTGTATGTTGATATAATAGGATATATTTATCATATTGCACTATACATTTCTACCTCTGACCAAGATACTTATACATTGTTTACATTTTGAGGTCACTGTCTTCATCTGTTGCACAGTTGTTTAAAGATTAATATAAAATCTTAGTCTTTAAGATATATAGGTATTAAGAATTATAGGTCAAAAGTCATACATGTTTATTATACTTATAATCAGACTAATCAGTTTCTTTAAATACATAGAGATTATATTCTTTATAGATGAGGTAATCTTAAACCACTTCCAAGAACTCTAGAGTATGACATTTAAATACCTTAGGGTTCTCTTGATATGAGACACAATTGCTCCTGGCAAAACCAATCTATTCCCAAGAGAATGTTGAACATTGAAGACACTCAACTTGGAGCTTGTCTTTTTCTTGCCAAAACTGGCCTTTGGGCAAGAAAATGCCTATGCCTGGACCACTGACAAATTACATAGTGTCTGGACTGGACCAGCAAGATACAAGTAAAAAGACTGTCAAATCTTGCCAAGACAGAATAAGATGGTTTTGAAAAATTTCCTGCCTCTGAAAACAGTCTGTCAGTTACTCTAGGCCTTAGCCAAAGTTGGATGCTCTAACATTGCAAATGAGACATTGAATGATTGCCCGGGCAGACAGTTGTCTTTGTCATATATCGCACATTTTGAAAGTTGTTTGATTACACTTCTGTTTACTCAAGTAATATTATTTCCCTTCTCAGATCTTTGATGGAGTTGAAGACTAGATAGTCATAGTTACTTTCTTCTCATGACCTGGCCAAGCTATTTCTAATACAAGACTTAGACTACTTAGAATAGGATAATTATTGAAACATTTAGCATATGTTTCTTGCCATATAATGTTTATGCTGGTTGTAATTCTAATTTTTATACTTGATATTTGTTCTTATTGTATTTAGTTTTGTATTAGGCTTAGAACTCTTTAATTTAAAAAAAAGTAGGAGGTCATGTATCAGCCAGTAACCTTTAAGATACCAGCCCACTTGGGCATGGCTTCTTGTACTATAAATGCTGATGTAAAGTAAGTGTTCACTCTCTCTTCTGGCTGTCATATTTGGTTTTTGTGTGCAGAGGACTGTAATCTGTGAGTCTACCCCCAAATAAATAGCCCTTTATTATACTCAATTCTGAGCTATTGTGGATTATTTTATAACTTCCATCATCTGCCTGGCCATTGACTGCATGGACATGTCTTCATTGCAAATGAGATTTTTTTTGTGTCATATTTCACTTCATAGATTGGGTTGGACTCAAAATCACAGTGAATCCATATCATCTGCATCCTTGGTGCTGAGGTTGGTCACCCAATTTGATGGGGAAGGAACTGCTCAGCATTAGAACTTCCTGTCTCTCAGTCTTTCAGCAATGTTGGCCCCATCCAATCCATCTACCAGAATCATTCATCTAGAATCTCACTCTGGTCCTGCAAGTCAATGGATTCCCAGGTGTCCAGAAATGCCTCCTGGAAAGAAATGCATGCATAGGCCTGATGGTAGCTTAGATTCTGTTCACAGAATGGCCCCAAGCTACATGGGTATTTAGTAGACAAGACTGGTGGCTTGTGTAAGGAACTGACATGCATTTAATCAGTAACAAGGAACCCTCAGTTCACTTCCCAGGGTACAGCTACTACCGTTTTTAGAAATACAGATTCAACAACTGACTTTTTACTTATTCAGGAAGTATTTGTCAGGACATACCTCTGTTTACTGGACCAAGTCCCTGAAAGCTATCTTGATATCTACAAATGACGTAAATTAACTACAAAGTCAGATGCAAACTTAACCAAGCAGTCCCAGGTGAGACTCATTGACAAAGCATTTGTTCACCTTCTTAAAAGATCAGTAGTTAAGCCCATTTAATGAGTCTACACACCAGGTTGTTCCAGCATGTCTGTATTGACAGAAGTGGAGAAAGGAATATCAGGACTTGAAGGCCAGGCCTGTCTACAACAAAGCAGCTCCAAAGACTGTCTGGGTTACAGGAGACCTTACCTTCAAAGAAAACAACAACAAGAACATCAAGAAACAAGAGACATCTTGTGAGTATCTCGGTGTTCAAATGAGAAGAATAATCCCACATTCTTTACGTTATCAAAGGCTATGTAACAGTCAGACCTGGGTCTAAAGACCTGTAATGATAGCTACTTAAGAAGTTGCACCAGCAGAGATGCACCTTCAAAACGGCCAAGGCTACAGAGTGACTTTGAGGTCAACCAGAGAATTGTGACCAAAATTGTCATTTGATAAAAGAAAGGGTGCAGATGTAAAATTTCTAAGTTGGATACCACTTACCATTTTTACTTCGGACAGGTATCTGGTTCAATCTCTAGTCTTGAGGAGACAAAGAGAAAGTAGAGAAAATGGCATAAGATTCAATTATGTGAGGAAGTAATACCTTATGGCAATTGAGGGCAAATATCTAGTGACTGTTGAAATGAATCTTCAGGCCTCAACCTTGTTCTCATGAGTGCACCATAAACCTCAGAGACACACCCAGTATGAGGGAAGTAAATTAAATCTTATAAATTATATTTTATCTCACGTAAGCATTGTGAATTCACAAGTAGATGACAGTGAAAAGTTGCAGATTTATTTGTTCTGCTAATGCTGCCACCTGGTCAGTCCGTTTGGGTTACACAGAAAAGTAATTACTGGCTTTAGAGAAAAATATTTTATACAATATATTTTAATAACCTTGGCATATAGTTTACTTTTAATCATAAGATTCAAAAGACAGAAGCATTAGGAACTCTTTGACATTCTAGCTGCCATTGTCTACATTACACGTCCTGGAAAAACTGGAGCTACACAGAAATAAAAGTCCCTAAATACTCACGTGTGCATTTAAGGATGTGTATATATGTAATTTCATTCTTCCAGTCTCCCAGTTCATCCCCACATTGTGTTCCCAGTTCTTCCCTACACTGTGGTCACGCAACTTTGTTTTTTTTTTCTTCTATCTAAAAATAAGTAATTGGGTATTGCATTAATAAATTCCACATATATACACATGCAAAATCATATGGAGTACAGTTAAGCCAACTACTTTTAACTTGAACATTGTGCCTACATTAAGCTATGATTATTTTTTCTTCAGATTTAGCAACCTGTAAGGGTCAGGTAGTAGTAGCACACACCTTTAACCCCAGCTCTGGAGAGGTAGGCTGATCTCTGAGTTCAAGGCCAGACTATTCTACAGAGTGAGTTCCAACATAGCTGTTAGGGACAAACATCAACAAAAATATCTCTTTCCAGGGTAAAGGCACAGGGATTTAGAAAATATTAGTAAATAATATGAAGATACTAATGTAAATAATAAAATGGAGAAACATATAAAATAGCATCAGGAGTGAGTTCCAATGAGTACTGGAATTCACCCGTGTTTAATTTCCAATTGCTTAAAATAACCCTGACCCCAAAAAGTAGGAGTAAGATAAAAACTACATTAACATTATACAAGAAAATGAACAAACCAGTGGAGTTTGCGGGCTACATTCATAGTTAAACATCCTGATGCTAGAACAAATTAAGTCCTGCTCATACCCTAGACCAAAGCATTCTACAGGCAAACCATTTCCTAGGTGGAATCCAAAGTTATCGCCTTAAGGGAACTGAAACTTGTTTGGATCCTTAGACTTTTGTTTGAGGTAGTAACACATATATTTCTATATACTGGAAGTACAAGGTCTGGCTACTAGCCACATCTGTTGACAATAACCTTGAGAGAGTAGAACTCTCTGATCTAAATCTAGGTGGGATCTTTGTCTGAGGTAGAAGCACCTTGAAGAACAAGAGGTAAGTTCAAAGTCTCTAATCATTGGTCAGTGTGGAAACATGCTTACATTGTTGGGCTTCCACAGACAGTCAGAGTTATATAGAGAAATTCTGTCTCAGGGCAGAAAAACTTTATATGGGATGTTAAGAGTAGAACTGATCTTCCAGGGGACGTGAGTTCAATTCTTCACACCAGAAGCTCTTCTAATTTCTCCCCAACAGTCAGCAGCTATACAGCAGTACAGCATTAAGGGGAGAAAAAAGAGAATGCAGTAAAATGGTCATCCATCCATGCTGAAATAGAGTTGGAATTAATGTCAGAAAATAATTGATATGCATGCAGTAGCAACTTCTGCTTTTTACTCTACTGTCTGGAAGGGGAAGGGAGGAGTGACAGTAGCTCTAGGAAAGCCCCACCCATATAAAATAAATAAAACATCAGCCAGTGAACAATTAAGTCATAAGGTAAAAATTGTCTAAAGTACAAGTGAGAATTGAATCCATTTACAAACCAACACAAAAATATGATCATTAGTGTTTAAGATACAGGAGCCCCCAACCATCAACCCCCACACATTCAGAAATGTCCTGAGCCTTGAATACATGGCTGCCTCTTCCTTAAAATCAAGACTTTTTAGCTAGAACCAAGGGTTCTTGTTCCATGGGTAAGAGGGGCTGTGTGATGCCAGAAAGTAACTCTAAGTCTGCAAATCCCCTGAAGGGTTCAGGTTTCAAAGGTGTGTTTCTAGAGATGCCCAGAAGATGGTTCAGAAAGGTGAGCATCCTTGTTAACTGGTGCTAGAGCAGCTGTTGCAATTGGAGCTTCAGCTAATGCTGGATCTTCAGTTAGTGCATGGGACAGTTGGAACTATAGTTGTTTCAGGTTAATCAGGCTCTGGAGCTGCAGATGGGTCTTGAAAATCAGGCAGGTCCCTCTGGAGACAATAGCTGTAACCCCCCCCCAGGTCTGATCACCATAGAGAAAAGTTTCCAGGCTGTGGTTCACTTTAGAAATAGAGCCCAGAGAGAATGTGCCTGGAGACATGGACTCTACGCTGAGAGAGAAAGGGACACTTGAGCAACCAAAAGAACACATTGACCCAGCAGCTGTTTTGGAGCTTCCACTTATCTCTGGCAATCATTACAGAACATTCTGGAAATTCTTTTGCTTGTAATTATGCCTTGGTTCCTGAACTAGGTCTGCAAAAACAAACAAACAAACAAACAAAAAAAAAACAAAAAAAAAGACAGTGGACGACTTGAGTGCCCCAGATTTGGCCATAAGGTGAAGATACTGAATGGGAAAAAAAAAACAGGGTTACATCAATACCTACACACACACACACACACACAGAGAGAGAGAGAGAGAGAGAGAGACAGAGAGAGACAGAGAGAGAGACAGAGAGAGAGACAGACAGAGAGAGAGACAGACAGAGAGAGAGAGAGACAGAGAGAGAGACAGACAGACAGACAGACAGAGAGGAGAGAGGTCTGGAGCTCTTGATGCCAAGAAGGAGGTAGGAAGGAAAGTCGAGTAGGACTTGACACCAAAAGACTAGGGAAGCTTCAGCTAGAAAATTTGGGGGTTTCACTTGTATCCTTAATACTCTATTGAGACATTAATGTGGATCCATTTGTTACCCCTTGAAGAAGAAAACTACTACAGACTCAGATGCACATTGTTCACTATCTCCAACTGTCCCAAGCTGCCTCAAGCACAGTAGATATGTTCAGGCGGGAAATTATAAATGTTCAGATGACTTATGGAGGATATCTATTTCAACAACAATAGAGAGGGACTAGAGACAGACCAGGGTCTGGTACTCCATCACTCAAACTTTCATACAATTTCCACATGTTTCTCCAGGCTAGAGTATATGAAAGAATTAAAATATTTTTGCAGAGGGATCCCGGGCACCTTCAGCTGGTTCTCCAGGCTCTCCTGTGCTCTCCTGGACCCCACCCTGCCTGCCATGTTCTTCCTTTTCTCCCCGGATCATTGGGCTACCAGGCGGCCCTGTTTAGGTGCTGAGGAGTTCCATCTGGACTGGTGAGTGTGTGCTATCCAGGGGCGAATTGTCCCGGAAGAGAGCACAAACTCCCTCCCCCACCTCCTTCTACAGGGCTATTTTTCTTATGCACGACCCAGCTCCCCCACCAACCCTGCCCTGCTGTATGCTAGGACCAGAGCTCAAGAATGGTTTTAAGCTCCTACACTAAGACTTTCCACAGGGCAGGGAACACTGACTGTGCTTCAGACTGGAGAGGGAGGGGGAGAGGACTGGGAGGAAGGGGAGGGAAATGGGAGGCTGGGAGGAGGCAGAAATTTTTTTTCAATAAAAAAAGAGAAAAAAATATTTTTGCAGCAGGAGGTTTTGTTCTTAGTTGTACACACTATGCTACTTTTACTGTTTTCTGGGACTTTTGAAAAACTTTCTAAGTTTCAACTCAGAATACATTCATATACAAAAAGAACTAAATGGACTCAGTATGTTATAATAACATGTGATTATATGCTTGTTTCAATAAATATTAATGAACACATAAATACGGGAAATAAAGGGATGGTTGTATGGTGAGAAGGCGAGGGTTGGAGTCATATATGCAGCTAAGGAAATATGAGTTTCTGAAAAGACAACAACTATTTAAAAAAAATTGCTTGTTGCAACATTTTGTATGATCTCTGTAATTTTTTGCACATTTGAAACCACCCTAAAGCTAAATTGAGTTAGAGAGCATGATAAGTCAGTCCCATTTCTGTGTCCTAGCACTTATTATTGAGTTTCTAGTTTGGAGTCATGAACTCAGGCTTAGAAATGCTAGAGAATGATCTCTGTATGAGTTCACAATTGCTTAATACAACAACATTTGACTTACTGTTACAATATCTCTTTCTTCATCTCAGTAGTTAGTTTTGGAATAAACTACGGGCTGTTAATGATTTCTTTTCACTGTACTATAAATGTTAGCTCTCAACATTAGCTAGAAGCTGTACAGGTGGCTAAAGTTGGAATCCTAACAGCACCCACAAAGAGCTCTTGGCCATGTCAGACTACCTTTGGTTTGAAGGAATACCTTTCCCTGCAGTAGGGTATGAAAAAGAAATACTTGAAGAAATCGGTGATAAGTTTGTGGTTAGAGATGAAGATACAATCATATTGACTTACCCCAAATCAGGTAAGGACTGTATGAGGAAGGTTGGGACATTGATCATCATTAATTTAGGCAATGAGTGAAGTGTTCTGTATATCAGATGTTTAAAATGCTTTGTGGATAAGGAGAGCTTTCTGTCAGCCCATTTACACTCAGAGAAAGACTTTAGCCTGCTCTGTGAGGTCGAAGATCAGTTAAGGCAGGATTATTTGGGGGTGGGGTGGGAGTGTGTATGTGAAGGAAATGGTAGGAGGGGAGGGAGTGGGAATTTTGGTTATTTTTTTTTAAATCTAAAAATAATTTTAAAAAAACAGAAAGAAAGAAAAGAAAGAAAGAAAGAAAGAAAGAAAGAAAGAAAGAAAGAAAGAAAGAAAGAGCAATGTCAATGGATCCTAAGGCAGACTCTGGCATTGGTGTGTCTCTGTGTAGAAGAGTGAGTGAAAAGGGAGAATCATAAGAATAAAGAAAGGAAATAACATAAAGAGGAAAAAGGCATGGATATAAGAATATGTGATGGAGAGTAAAATGTCATGTAGAGAATTACCATGGTTCTTGTTTAGGCTGTAGAAAGAGTCTCAAACTCAACAAACCAAAAAGAAGCATCAAGACTTTTGGGGAAGGGATATTTACTGGGTGGAGGAAGCATTGACCATTAGGAAAGTAATAGGTTGCTGACAAGGAATGTGCAATAACATGGAAAGTAAAGGACAGTAGAATTCAGGATAAAGATTCAGACTATTGCCCAGGGAAGAAAGGTAGATAAATATCCACTGATAAATGAGCATGCAAACATGGATAGAGTGTGGGTGTTAAATAGACAAGAGGGCATTTATTTACCTTAAGGACAAGCAGTACTCACAGACACACTGCAGGATGGATGCATCTCAAGGGCATTGTATTAAAAGAAGGGAGCTCGTCTAGATATTTTTGTGCAAACTAGAACAGATTTTATAACTTCATCCCTGTGAAATATCTGAGATATTCAAATTCACTGCACCAGAATGTAGACTGATGACGGTCCAGGATTCCTGGTGAAGTTCAGGAGGCAGGTGAAGTATACTGAGTATAATCTCAGTGTTTTCAAGTGAAGCATTGGGGATGTGCTAGATCAATATACTTTGTGCTAACACCATGTAGACATTGTGAACACAGAGGTCTGTGTACTTGGAAACAGCTGCACTGTAAATAGTGTGACTGTAAATTCTACTTGAGGCTTTTTTAACAAATAATGTTGAAATTACTGACCATCAATTTTTCTTCTTGTTCAGGAACTAACTGGCTGATTGAGATTGTCTGCTTAATTCAGACCAAGGGGAATCCCAAGTGGATTCAATCTGTGCCCGTCTGGGAACGCGCACCCTTTGTAGAGTCTGAATATGGACATCAAACTTTAGTCAATAAGGAAGGACCACGCCTCATCACCTCTCATCTTCCCTTCCATCTTTTCCCCAAGTCTTTCTTCAGTTCCAAGGCTAAGGTCAGTATCCAGTGATTGAGAAATGCTTGGTCAAATGCTCATTGTCTACCATGACAGACCCTGGATCTCTTTTTTAAATGGACTCTGATTTTTTTAGGTTGAGGTAGGAAAGCTGGGATTCTCATGCACTAGGTGATATGGATGTGTTCCCTCCTCAGACTAAATCAAAGTACCATGATGTCCATCACCACACAGATATCCTGGTAGATATATGACAGAAAGTGGAACAACACATTAGAGCATCAAGGAACTACATATACAGGTCAAATACAGTTAAAATTCTAGTGTACAGTAGATATTACTGTTTTTCTGTTACCAAAGTAATTAATTAATTAATTAGTTAATCTTGATTCTATAAATACCCCATGCACAGTGGGTGAAACACCCAACACAGACTACCTCATAGGTGAAACAGCATGAACAGGCATCGAAACATGTAGATGTTCAACAGTTATGGCTCATCTGTATCCACTGTGTCTTGCTGGGTCTAGCTTTCCATTGAGATCCGTAACCGTAGGAATCACCCATGTTCCTGATAGAAGAACTACAGAAAGGAGCAGAAATATTCATAGCTTCTTGTTAGTAAGAACGTTTACTGAAAGTCCCTGCACCACAGAACTTAATATTTTATGCTTAAACTGCAAAGACACTCTTAGAGGAACTATCTCTCCTAAAAATATCACAATTGAGTTATGACCATTCAAAAATATGTGTTTGTGTCTTATCTGAATTTGTCAAACTCATGTCTGGAGAAATTGAGGCATAAAGAGATATATTCTAGAATAATTCCACAAATACATTGGTTCAAAATATAAATATCCTTTTATTAAATTTATTTACTTTTAACTTATTTCTTTTATTTTTGAGATTACAATTTAATTGTATACAACACTCTCCCAACCCCTTCCTCCACACTCATTTATATAGCTCTCATTTCCCAGATTTATGGTATCTTTTTCATTGATTGTTATTATATATGTATATTTATACATATCTACATATTTATAAATACCTAAGTATAATCAATCAGCTCTGTCTGTACAATGTTCCTTGTCTGTATGTTTTCTGGGATGAGCATTCAGCATTATGTGACCCATAGTTATGCTTTTCCGAAAGGAAATTGTTTTCTCTGATTCTTCATTTCTTAGTTTCCTGTACATCCTTGTTTTCACCATTGTGTAATGGCACATTGGCTTTAAGCTCTGCACCATGACTGTTTTGAGGGTTATATTTGGTAGTTATAGTTACAGAAACCAAAAAGGTTGTCATATCGTAGATTGATTGAGCACAGTACTCAATATTCTGTGTAGATAAGTTACTCTTTCACAGCAGATGGATGATATTTCACACTGTGAGATATTGTTTTTTACAACTAAAGAATCAATGTTGAATTTTTATTATTGTTTTTGTTTTTTACAATATTAGTGACCTTGGTCATTTTGCTGTTACATATTTGTAAATCAAATTAAAATAGGAAAGAGAATCTTGACTATATTTTACTTAAGTATGGTTTTTCCAAGTAAAATTAATAAATGTTTTTAGAAACATTATAATATTTCATTTACATTTCATATAAATTGTAACATGTGAAAGTGAAGAATGAATGTATTGACCCTCATATACATGTTTTTCCATTTTAGATGATCTATGTCATCAGAAATCCCAGAGATGTTCTTGTGTCTGGTTATTTTTTCTTTCATAAGTCAAACCTTGTTAAGAATCCAGATTCCCTGATAACGTATTTTGAATGGTTCCTCAAAGGAAATGGTGAGTGTCTTATTAAATATAGGAGTTGCTATTGGCTCAAAGACATTTCTTTCATTTTATTACTTTAAAAAATACCAATCCAAATTTCCTTCCTCCTCCCACTTCCCTTCCAATCTTCCACATGTCCTTCTCTCACCTTCTCCAATATTAAGTAAGGACAAGGCACCCTGACCTGTGGAAGGTCCAAGTCTCTCCCCACTACATCCAGCTTGATCGCGGTATACATCCAAAGAGAAAAGGATCCCAAAAAGCCAGTACATGCAGTAGAGACAAATCCCAGTGCCATTGTCATTGTCCCCTCAGTCTACCACAACTGTCAACCACATTCAGAGAAACTAGGTTGATCCCATGCTCATTCATTGCCCAGGCAGTTGGAGTTGGTGAGGTCTCATTAGCTCAGGCACATTGTCTTGGTGGCTAAACCCCTCGTTGTCTTGACTCCTTGCTCATACTCTCCCTCATTCCACTCTTCAACTGGACCTTGGGTGCTCAGTCCAGTGCTCTGATGCCGGTCTCTGTCTCTATTTCCATCTGTTGTTGGACAAAAGTTCTATGGTGATATTAAAGATAATCATCAGTCTGACTACAGGACAAGGACAGTAGAGACACCCTCTCTATTGCTAGGGTCTTAGTTGGGGTCATCCTTGTGGACTCCTGGCAATTTTTCTAGAGCCAGGTTTTTTGCTGACCCCAATATGGCTCCCTCAATCAAGATATCTCATATCTGTTTTTCCTCCATCTCAACTATGCCATTCCCTCAAGCTCTCCCCAAAACTCCACTTCTCTGCTCCTCTTCCCCTTTTTTCCTTCCTTCTACTTCTTTCCCTCATGCTCCCAAATGTTGTCAGGCAATATTGTCTGCTTCCAATTTCCAGGTGTATCTATATATGTTTGTCTTTGGATTCACCTTATTACTTAGCTTCTCTAGGATCATGAACTATAGGCTCAAAGTCCTTTTGTTTATGGCTAGTATCTGCTCATGAGTGAGTAGATCATATTTTTGTCTCTGGGTTAGCTCACTCAGGATAGTGTTTTCTACTTCCATCCATTTGCACACAAAATTCAAGTTGTCATTGTTTTTTTTACTGCTGAGTAGTACTCTAATGTATAGATTGCCACACTTTCTTTATCTGTTCTTCCATTGAGGAGCATCTAGGTTGTTTCCAGGTTCTGGCTATTACATATAGTGTTGCTATGAACATAGTTCAACAAATGATTTTGTCATAGAACTGAGCAACTTTTGGGTACATTACCAAGAGTGGTATTGCTGGATCATGAGGTAGGTTGACTCCCAATTTTCTGAGAAAACAGCACACTGATTTCCAAAGTGGTTGATCAAGTTAGCATTCCCACCAGCAAAGAATGAGTGTCCCCATTACTCCACATCCTCTCCAGCATAAGCTATCATTATTTTTTATTTTGCCATTCTGACAGGTGTAAGATGGTATATCAGAGTTGTTTTGATTTGCATTTCCCTGATAGCTAAGGAAATTGAACATGCCCTTAAGAATTATTGGACCATTTGAAATTCTTCTATTGAGAATTCTGTTTAGTTCAGTACCCCATTTTTAATTGGGTTATTTAGATTTTTAATATCTAATTTCTTGAGTTCTTTATATATTTTGGAGCTCAGTCCTTTGTCTGATATGGGGTTGGTGAAGATCTCGCATTTATTGGGTTGCCTTTTTGTCTTATTGACTACGTCCTTTGCTGTACAGAAGCTTCTCAGTTTCAGGAGGGACCATTATTGTTGCTCTTGTTGTGCTACTGGGGTTATACATAGTAAGTGCTCTCTTGTGCCCATGCATTGAAAGCTACTTCCCAATTTCTCGTCTATCAGATACAGGTGGTCAGATTTTTATTGAGGTCTTTACTCTATTTGAACTTGAGTTTTGTGCATGGTGATAGATATGGATCTATTTTCATTCTTCTACAGGTTGACACCCAGTTCTGGCTGAACCATCTGTTGAAGATGCTTTCTTTCTTCCAATGTATAATTTTAACTCCTTTGTCAAAAATCAGCTGTTCATAGGTGTGTGGATTAATATCCAGGTCTTCAATTCTATCCCATTGGTCAACGTCTCTGTTTTTATGCCAATACCAAGCTGTTTTGATTACTGTAGCTCTGTAATAGTGCTTGAAGTCGGGGATGGTAATGCCTCTGGAAGTTCCTTTATTGTATAGGATTGTTTTGGTTATCCTGGGCTTTTTGTTTTTCCATATGAAGTTGATTATTGTTCTCTCAAGGTCTGTAAAAAACTGTGTTGGGATTTTGATGGGGATTGCATTGAATCTATAGATTGCCTTTGGTAGGATTGCCATTTTCACTATGTTTGTCCTTCCTATCCAAGAGCATGGGAGATTTTTCCATTTTCTGGTATCTTCTTCACTGTCTTTCTTCAAAGCCTTAAAGTTCTTATGAAATAGGTTTTTCACTTCCTTGGTTAGTGTTAACCAAGGATACTTTATAGTATATGTGGCTATTGTGAACGGTAAAGTTTCTCTGATTTCCCTCTCAACATCTTTAGCCTTTGGGTATAGGAGGGCTACTGATATTTTTGAGTTGATCTTTTGTCCTGCCACATCACTGAAGGTATTTATCACCTGTAGGAGTTCTCTGGCAGAATTTCTGGGGTCACTATAATATCATCTGCAAATAACAAATGTTTGACTTCCTCCTTTCCAATTTGAGTTCCCTTGGTCCCCTTATGTTGTCTAATTGCTCTTGCAAGAACTTCAAGAGATATGGAGAGCATGGACAGCCCTTACTTGGTCCTGATTTGAATGGAATTGCTTTGAGGTTCTCTCCATTTAATTAGATGTTAGTAGTCGGCTTGCTGTATATTGCTTTTATTATATTTAGATATGATCCTTGTATCTCTAATCTCTCCAATACCTTTATCATGAAGAGGTGTTAAATTTAGTCAAATGCTTTCTTGGCATCTAATAAAATGATCATATGTTTTTTTTTTCTTTCAGTTTATTTATATGATGGATTACATTGCTATATTTTCATATGTTGTTGTACCAGTACTACATCTCTGGAGTGAAGCTTACTTGATCATAATGGATTATTTTTTTATGTGTACTTGGATTCGGTTTGCCAGTATTTTTACTAAGAACTTTTGCATGTTCATGAGTGAGATTGGTCTGAAATTCTCTCTTGGTTGAGTCTTTGTGCAGTTTTTATATCAGGATAATTGTAGCTTCATAAAATGAGTTTGGGAATGACCCTTCTCTTTCTATTATGTGGAACACACTGAGGAGTATAAGCATTAGCTCTTCTTAAAGCCCAGGGCTCAAAGACATTTTAAAGACAAGATGAGATATAGTTTTGGCTGGTCTTGAACTCTCTATATAGTCAGGGGTGACCTTGAAGCTCTATTCCTCCTGCATCTACCTCTTGAGTTCTAGGACTACAAGCAACTACTACCGTGTTCTGTTTATTGAATACTATGACTCAAAACCACAGTGTCATGCATGTTATCGAACTTGGCTACATCCCCAGCCTTTAGTATATTATTTAATCTTCAGTTGGCTCCATCTTATCCCTCAAAACACAAACAATCTGTGGCTTCCAGACTCATAACCATCTTTAACCTGGTGATGTAGACTTTCTGTTCTCACACACCACTGCATAACAGGGATCAGGAAGAGCTTGTCCCATGAAAACCCATTCAAGCATCATTTGGAGAACCTGGTTTTTCGAGCAGGTATTATCTTATGTGGTGAATGAATTAGTAATGACCCATGTACATAATGACATTTGAACACTTGTTTTCCAGTTGATAGCAGTTTCAAATTTATGAGACACAACCTTTCAGGCAGTAATACATTAATACATCATTGAGTGTGGGATTTCAGAGGAAATAAATTCTTTATTAATTTGCTCATTTACTTTATATCATGACCTCAGTTTCCCCTCTCTCTTCTTATCCTATTCCCTCTTCCTACCTATCTCCCAACTCTACCTCCCAATCCACTTCTCCTATGTTCAGAAAGTGACAGGCTTCAGCATGGGTGTCAACATAGAATGACATGGCATGTTGAGGTAGGACTAAACTTCTCACCTTATATTAAGGCTGAGCAAGGTAACCCACTATGAGGAATAGGTTCCTAAATGTCAGCCAAAGCAATAAAGACAGTCCCAACTTCTACAACTAGGAATCCAAGTAAATCAAGCTACACAGTGTCAAACATATAGTGGCCCTAGGTCAGATCCATGCAGTCTCTCTGTTAATCCAGAGCCTGTGGCCTCCAATAAGCCCATGAACGTCATTTCTGTGGAATTCCTTGTGATAACCTTGACCCACCTGGCTCATCCAATCCATCTCTCTCTTCAGCTGGATTCCCACAGTTAAGCCCAGTGTTTTGCTGTAGGTCTCTGCATCTGTTTCCATCAATCGCTGGATGATTACTCTGATGACAAGGTGGGCTGTTATTGTCCTGATTACAAGAGGTGGCCAGTTCAGGCTGTCTATCCACTGTACCTAGTCCTTAATTTGAACATCCTTGTAGAAGCATGGGAGTTTCCCTAGCAGTAGGTTTCTATTTAACCCTAAAACACCCCCATCAAGATGTATCTCAAATACTCTCCCATTCCATACATTCTCCCATTAAAATCCATCATGTTCCCAGTCCTGCCAGCACCCAGTTAACTCAGGAATTTTCTTCTATTTTCCCCATTTTAGGGACATATCCCTTTTTGCAATCCTTGCTACCTTGCCTCTCTGGGGCTGTTGATTGTTGCATGGTCATCCTTTACTTTACAGATAATATTCACTTATGAGTACATACATACCATATTTGCCTTTCTGAGTCTGGGCTTCCTCACTCGGGATGATTTTTTTTTAATTCTATCCATTTTCTTTCAAGTTTCCTGATCATGTTGTTTTTACTGGTGAGTAGCATTCCATTGAGTAAATGGACCAAATGTTCTTTATCCATTCTTTGGTTGTGGGTCCCCTAGGTTGTTTCCAGTTTCTGGCCATTATGAAAAATGCTGTTATGAACACTGGGGAGAGTACTGAAAAGGTGGGGCATTTCTGGGTCAGGTAAAAGCCTTGCACAAGAGAATCTCACAGGAATCTATAAGGAAGCTCCTAGCATATCAGATATGTAGCCTGAACTAGCCATCTCCTATGACCAGACTGGTTCCTAGCCCAACAGTAATCAGAGTGACATCATCAAGTAACAGGTGGGAGCAGATGCAGATCCATAGCCAAACGGTAGATGGATTTCAGAGAATCCTGCAGAAAATTATGAGAAGGGATTGTAGGTGCCAGAAGGGTCAAGGATACCAGAAGAAAACTCATAGAATCAGCCTAGTCTCATAGAGGTTCACAGACACCGAACTGAAAACCAGGGTGCCTAGAGGGGATTGACAAAGGCCCTCTTCATATATGTTAAAGTTGTGTAGAGTGGCTCTCTTATGGAACTTCTAACTTCTTATAGAATGTCTCTGATTCTTTTTTTTTATTGGAAAAAAAGAAATTTCTGCCTCCTCCCCGCCTCCCATTTCCATCCCACACCTCCCTCTTCTTCCTCCCTCCCCCCACTCCTCCCCCTCCCTCTCCAGCCTGAAGAGCAGTCAGGGTTCCCTGCCCTGTGGAAAGTCCAAAGTCCTCCCCCCTCAATCCTGGTCTAGGAAGGGGAACACCCAAACTGGGTAGGCTCCCACAAAGCCAGAACATGAAGTAGGATCAAAACCCGGTGCCATTGTCCTTGGCTTCTCAGCAGCCCTCATTGTCCGCCAAATTCAGAGAGTCCGGTTTTATCCCATGCTTTTTCAGTCACAGTCCAGCTGGCCTTGGTGAGCTCCCAAAGGATAAGCCCCATTGTCTCCGCAGGTGGGTGCACCCCTTGTGGTCCTGACTTCTTTGCTCATATTCTCCCTCCTTCTGCTCCTCATTAGAACATTGGGAGCTCAATCCAGTGCTCCAGTGTGGGTCTCTGTCTCTATCTCCATCCATCGCCAGATGAAGTTTCTATGGTGATATGCAAGATATTCATCAGTATGGCTATAGGATAGGTTCATTTCAGGTTCCCTATCTACAGCTGCCCCAGGAACTAACTGGGGACATCGCCCTGGGCACTTGGGAGCCCCCTATGTCCAAGTCTCTTGCCAACCCTAAGATGGCTCCCTTAATTAAGATGTGTGCTTCCCTGCTCCCCTAACCAACCTTCCTTTATCCCAATCATCCCGTTTCCCCCAAGTTACCCCCACCTTCCCCTTCTCACTTTTCTCCCCCTTCTCCCTTTACCCTCCTCCCACCACCCCCCCAAGATCCCAATTTTTTGCCTGGCAATCTAGTCTACTTCCCATAACCAGGAGGATAGCTATATGCTTTTCTTTGTGTTCACCTTCTTATTTAGTTTCTTTAGGATATCAAATTATAGACTCACTGACCTTTATTTATCTCTAGAAACCAATTATGAGTGAGTACATCCCATGTTCATCCTTTCGGGTCTGGGTACCTCACTCAAGATAGTGTTTTCTATTTCTCTCAATTTGCATGCAAAATTCGCGAAGTCATTGTTTTTTTACCGCTGAGTAGTATTCTAATGTGTATATATTCCAACTTTCTTCATCCATTCTTCCATTGCAGGGCATCTAGGTAGTTTCCAGGTTCTGGCTATTACAAACAATGCTGCTAGGAACATAGGTGAACAAATGTCCCTGTCATATGATCGGGCATCTTGTGGGTATATTCCCAAGAGTGGGATTGCTGGGTCCATGGGTAGGTTGATTCCGAATTTCCTGAGATTCCGCCACACTGCTTTCCAAAGTGGTTGCACAAGTTTGCATTCCCACCAGCAATGGATGAGGGTACCCCTTTCTCCACAGCCTCTCCAGCAAAGGCTATCATTGGTGTTTTTTATTTTCGCCATTCTGACAGGTGTAAGATGATATCTCAATGTTGTTTTGATTTGCATTTCCCTGATCGCTAAGGAGGCTGAGCATGACCTTAAGTGCCTTTTGGCCATTTGTACTTCTTCTGTTGAGAATTCTCTCTTCAGATCAGTGCCACATTTTTTAATTGGGTTAATTAGCATTTTAAAGTCTAGTTTCTTGAGTTCTTTATATATTTTGGAGATCAGACCTTTGTCTGTTGCGGGGTTGGTGAAGATCTTCTCCCAGTCAGTGGGTTGCCTTTTTGTCTTAGTGACAGTGTCTTTTGCTTTACAGAAGCTTCTCAGTTTCAGTAGGTCCCATTTATTCAGTGTTGCCCTTAATGACTGTGCTGCTGGGGTTATACCTAGGAAGCGATCGCCTGTGCCCATCTGTTGTAGGGTACTTCCCACTTTCTCTTCTATCAGGTTCAGTTTGTTCAGATTGATATTGAGGTCTTTGATCCATTTGGACTTGAGTTTTGTGCATGGTGATAGAAATGGGTCTATTTTCATTCTTCTACAGGTTGACATCCAGTTGTGCCAGCACCATTTGTTGAAGATGCTTTCTTTCTTCCATTGTATACTTTTAGCACCTTTATCGAAAATGAGGTGTTCATAGGTTTGTGGGTTAAGATCCGGGTCATCTATAAGATTCCATTTCTTTTACATTTTCCTGTTTTGTGGCATACAGGCTTTTGTAGTAAGATCTAATGATTCTCTGAATTTCCTCTATGTCTGTGGTTATGTCCCCCTTTTCATTTCTGATCTTATTAATTTGCATATTCTCTCTCTGCCCTTTGATTAGTTTGGATAGGGGTTTATCAATTTTGTTGATTTTCTCCAGGAACCAGCTTATTGTTTCATTGATTCTTTGGATTGTTTTCTGTGTTTCTATTTTGTTGATTTCTGCACTCAGTTTGACTATTTCCAGTCTGCTACTCCTCCTAGGTGAGTCTGCTTCTTTTTTTTTTCTGGAGCTTTCAGGTGGGCTGCTAAGTCTCCCATGTGTGCTTTCTCTGTTTTCTTTAAGTGGGCACTTTGGGCTATGAACTTTCCCCTTAGGACTGCTTTCAAAGTGTCCCATAAGTTTGAGTATGTTGTTTCTTTATTTTCATTGAATTCAAGGAAGACTTTAATTTCTTTCTTTCTTTCTTCTTTGATCCAGGTGTGGGTCAGTAGTTGACTGTTCAGTTTCCATGAGTTTGTAGGCTTTCTAGGGGTAGGATTGTTGTTGAATTCTAGCTTTAGTCCATGGTGATCTGATAAGACACAGGTGGTTACGAATATTTTTATTTTGTAACTGTGTAAGTTTGCTTTGTTACCGAGGATGTGGTCAGTTTTCGAGAAGGTTCCATGAGCTGCAGAGAAGAAGGTATATTCTTTCCTATTTGGGTGGAATGTTATATAGATGTCTGTTAAGTCCATTTGATTCATTACCTCCATTAATTCTCTTATTTCTCTGTTAAGTTTCTGTCTGATTGACCTGTCCATTGGTGAAAGAGGAGTGTTGAAATCTCCTACTATTAGTGTGTGCTGGGTATAGTAGTCTGGGCTTGCATCATTGTTCTCAGAGCTTCTGCAGTACATCTATCCAGGACCTTCTGGCTTTCATGGTTTCCATAGAGTAGTCAGATGTATGTCTGATAGGTTTACCTTTATAAGTAACTTGACCTTTTTCCTTTGCAGCTCTTAATATTCTTTCTTTATTCTGTTTGTTTTGTGTTCTGATTATTATATGGCGAGGAGATGTTTTTTTTTTGGTTTTTTTTTTTTGTTCCAGTCTATTCAGTGTTCTGTATGCTTCTTGAACCTTCAAAGGAATATCTTCCTTTAAGTTGGGAAAGTTTTCTTCTATAATTTTATTAAATATACTTTCTGGACCGTTGAGCTGTACTTCTTCTCCTTCTTCTATCCCAATTATTCTTAGGTTTGGTCTTTTTATTGTGTCCCAGATTTCCTGAATGTTTTGTGATCAGAATTTGTTGGTTTTGCTGTTTTCTTTATTCAGTGTGTTTATTTTCTCTAAGGTGTCTTTAGTGTCTGAGATTCTTTCTTCCATCTTTTGTAATCTGTTGGTAGTACTTGTCTCTGTAGTTCCTGTTCGTTTACCCAGAATTTCCATCTCCAACCTTCCCTCGGTTTGTGTTTTCTTCGTTACTTCAATTTCATTCTTCAAGTCTTGAACCGTTTCCCTTATCTGTTTCATTTCTTTTTCTTGTTTCTCTTGGTTTTCTTGGGTATCTTTGAGCGATTTATTCATTTCCTCTACCTTTTTGTTTGTAACCTCTAATTGTTTATGGCAGTTTTTCACCTTCTGTTTAAGGTCTTCTATTATTTTCATATAATTCACTTTTGGGTCGATTTCTTCTAATTCTTCTGTAGTAGGGTGTACAATTCTTCTTATTTCGGGATCCCTGGATACTGGTGGTGACATGTTGCCTTTCAGGTTGTTGGAGGAATTTTTGCATTGGCGCCTTCCCATCTCTTCCTTCAAAGGGTGCCAGGAGAGGACTGGTGTCTTGGTCCAGTCTTTGCTGTGACTGACTCTCTGGGTGTATCTCTTCAGTGTAGAAGTAGGAACCATCTCATCCAGATGGATCTCCTCAGCATACAGCAGGGCAGGTTGGGGGGGTGCTAGGGTGCTGAGTCTTGCATAAGAAGGACAGCCCTGCAGAAGAAGCTGATGGAGGGGGGTTTGTGCTCTCTTCTGGGACAATCAGTCCATGGATAGCACACACTCACCTGTCCTAATGGAACTCCTCAGCACCTAACCGGGCCCTGCAGGATGTAGTTCCTTGTCCCAGGCTGCCCCCAAACTCACTCAGCCCAAGATGGTTCTCCTGGTGCCTAGATCCACTCTTCTTGCTGGTTGGTTGTCTTGTAAACCAAGCACCTACCCTGCTTGCTGCAGGCAGGCTATTGAGATAAAGGAGTTCCCGCCCACCCGCTGCTGCCCTCCGGATTCAAACCCAGGTCCCAGACAGGCTGAGCTGGGTGATGTTATTTGCCCAAAGACGGCGGGTAGGGAGAAGTGGGGAGGGTCCTGGATGCAGGCTGGGTGAGGTAGGAAGAGAGAGGCAGTATGCAGGGGTACAGGCCCTGCCGGATGTAATTCCTTGTCCCGGGCTGCCGCTGCGGGTCAGAAACTCACTCACCCCAGATGGTTCTCCTGGTTCCTAGATCTGCTCTCCTTGCTTGCTGGTTGGGTGTCTAGTAAACAAAGCGCCTACCCTGCTTGCTGCAGGCAGGCTATTGAGACAAAGGAGTTCCCACGCGTGTGCGGGGGTGTCCTCCGGATTCAAACCCAGCGCCCAGACTGGCTGAGCTGGGTGATGTTATTTGCCCAAAGACGGCAGGGAGGGAGAAGTGGGCTGTTGGAGGAATTCTTGCATTGGTGCCTTCCCATCTCCTCCTTCAAATGAAGCCAAGAGAGGCCTGGTGTCTTGGTCCAGTCTTTGCTGTGACTGAGTCTCTGGGTGTATCTCTTCAGTGTAGAAGCAGGGACCGTCCTGCTGAGCTTGAACTCCTCAGTACCCAAACATGGACGACCATCCAGATGGAACTCCTCAGCACCACTCTGGGTGGGTTGTGGATGCAAGCCCAATGTCTCTCCTGGTGCCCGGATTGGATCTCCTTGCTGCTTGGGTGGCTCGCAAACAAAGGGCCCGACTTGCTTGCTGCAGGCAGGCCACCTAGACAAAGGAGCTACTACCCTCCCGGATGCCCACCCAATTCGAATTCAGTCCCAGCGCCCGAACAGGCTGAGCTTGGAGATTTTATGTGTTTCAAAGAGGGGAGGGAGTCAGACAGAGTGGGGGAGGGCCATGGATGCAAGCTGGGTGGGATAGGAAGAGAGAGGAGGTATCAAGCGGTATAGCCCCTGCAGGCTGACCAGGAAGTGTAGGAGGGGTGAGGAACGTCTGAGTTCCCTGTCCCAGGCTGCTGCCACTGTCAGAAACTCACTCACCCCAATGATGTCTCTCCTGGCACCCGGATCGGATCTCCCTGCTGCTTGGGTGTCTCACAAACAAAGGGCCCGCCTTGCTTGCTGCAGGCAGGCCACCTAGACAAAGGAGCTACTACCCTCCTGGATGCCCTCCCAATTCGGACCCTGTCCCAGTGCCCGAACAGGCTGATCTGGGAGATGTTATGTGGTTCAAAGAGGGGAGGGAGTCAGACGGACTGGGGGAGGGCTGTGGATGCAAGCTGGTTGGGATAGGAAGAGAGAGGAGGTATCGAGCAGTATAGCCCCTGCAGGCTGACCAGCGTCTCTGATTCTTTTACTGGTTCTTGGGACCCTACTCCTTGTACTGGGTTTCCTTGTTCATCTTTAATACATGGGGAGATGCATAGTCTACTACAACTTGATATGCAATATTTTTGTTTGTTTGTTTGTTTGTTTTGGTTTTTCGAGACAGGGTTTCTCTGTGGCTTTGGAGCCTGTCCTGGAACTAGCTCTGTAGACCAGGCTGATCTCGAACTCACAGAGATCTGCCTGCCTCTGCCTCCCGGGTGTTGGGATTAAAGGCGTGTGCCTGGCAGATATGCAACATTTTGTTGATATTCATGGGAGACCCTCCCTTTCCTAAACAGAAATGGAAGAGGAATGCTTGGGGTTGTTAATAGAGAAGATATGTGGGTGAGGGACTGGGAGTAAATGAGTTAGGAAAAACTAAGGCTGGAATGTAAAAGAAAGACAAACTTATTTTAAAAACAAAGGAATAGCAAACAAAAAATCAAACTATTTCACCCATCCCTCTGGGCAAATGACCTGCTCCTCTATCAAAGCCAGTCCTCCCTCATACCCATCACATCTGCCATGTCCAGTTTCAGTATACTTGTAGTTCTTTGCTACTCCATCATTCTTACCTTTCCATATTTGTTCATCATAATTGCATTGGGAGCTAAGATATATCATGAAGTATATCCTTTTGCCCAAACAGCTTTACCTATAAATATTCATTGCAATGAGCTGTGTTTGCATTCAGGGTCTCTGGCTTCTGCTACACCATCAATCCTGGACTCTCATCTATAATTGGATGAGGATATTATTGGATATCTTGGATATTCTATTATTGCTCAGACTCATGTAGATCTTGTGGCTATTGTTCCACAGGGCTTGTCCTTTCCACATTTTCCAGCAGCTTACAGATAGTGTCTATGTTGAGGTAAACCACTCAGTGCCCTGGATCTTGACCTCAATGGTAGCTGAGTTGTTCAGTCCTGGTCTTTGCTGGTCCTTCTCCTAATCCAAAAGTGACAGGCAAGGGGCGGGGGCAGGCCTGATTAATTTTAAGGTTCATTTTATTTTATGTGTAGATGTGTGTTGCGTGCATGCATTTGTCTTGCTGCATACGTGTCTGATGCCTACAAAGACTGAAAGAGTACACTGACTACTATCATGTAGATACTGAAAACTGAATCCTGGTCCTGTAGAGGAACAGTGAATGCTTTTAACTGCTGAGCCTTCTCCCCACGTATACCTGTTTATTTTTTAAACATTTTAAACATTGGAGCACAGGACTGAGCTCCCAAGGTCCAAATGAGAAGCAGAAGGAGGGATAACATGAGCAAGGAATTCAGGATCATGAGGGGTGCCCCCACCCACTGTGACAGTGGGGCTGATCTATTAGGAGCTCACCAAGGCCAGCTGGACTGGGACTGAAAAAGCATGGGATAAAACTGGACTCTCTGAACATGGCAGACAAAGAAGGCTGATGAGAAACCAGAGTACTGCATGAACTGGCTTTGTGGGAACCTAGCCTGTTTGATGCTCACCTTCCTAGACCTGGATGGAGGGGGAGGACCCTGGACTTCCCACAGGGCAGGAAACCCTGACTGCTCTTTGGACTGGAGAGGGAGGAGGAAAGGAATGGGGGGAGGGGCAGAGACGTGCAGGGGTGGGAGGAGGAGTGGGGCGAGGGGGGAGAAGTGGGGTGAGGAGGTGGGAAATGGGAAGCGGGAAGAGGTGGAAATTTTTTCAATAAAAAAAAGAAATAAAATTTATCTATATGTTTTAGATTTTTCAGTTTGGTGGAATTTCTTAAGGTAAATTCTAATAATTTTCTGAATTTCACTGGTGATTGTCATAGTGCTCCATTTTCATGTCTTATTGTATTAGTTTTGGAAATTGTTCTTCCCTTTGGTAGTTTACCTAAGGTTTGTCAATATTGTTCCCATTTTGAAGAAATCACATTTGTTTCATTGACTCTCTGGTTTGTTTTGCTGTTGGGATGCTTTCAAATTTTTTATTTCATTAATGTCTGTGCTTACTTTACAGATACTGATTTTGGCATTTGCCATTTTGTTTTTCCAGAGAGCCCTAAGGTGAACTATTAACCAATTTATTAGATATCTAACTGATTTCTTCATGTAGGTACATTGACCTTTAAACATCTCTCTTAGGTTTGTTTACATTGCATCACACAGATTTTAAACTCTGTTGAAATCTCAGTTCTAACAGACCTTCTATTACGTTAGACTTGGTGTTTCTCTCTTGACAATTTCAATGTGCTTTCTTTGATTACTTATACAATTCTGAGAGAAGATTCTTTTTTAGTCTTTGTGGTGCCTCACTTTCCAACTGTATCTGAGTTGGCATCTGTTCCAACAGAAAGCAGCTTATAGAGATGTTGTTAAATATTATTTTAAAATGTGTTACAGTCATTTATGTTGTAAAACATTCATTTTAATGTTTCAAAGATGTGTTTCATTCGTTTATGTTTAATTTGTTTAACTCTGTGAAGCTGTGAAACTTTACCTGTCTAAAACACATGGTTATCTAATAGAGAGCTAAGCAGGCAATATTGAGGCAGGAAAAAAGGATAGGCATGGCTGGTAGGCAGAGAGAACCTAGTTGAACACAGCCACTAGGTCTCATAAGTTGATATATATAAAATAGAGTGTAAGAAATTAATATATCAAGGCTGAGTAATATGGTAAAAGCCTTCACTCATGACATTTATGGGATGGATACAGTGGATCAATAGTTCAAGTAATCCTTTTCTACAAAACAGACAGAGACATCCTTCTTGACATTTACTTTGTAATCCCAGCCTCCAGATAAACACATTATCTTCAAAAATGACCTCTAAAGCAAACCAAATGTTAATTATCAGCAACGTATATGTTATTGGCGTATTTTTGATGCTCTCACTAACATGCTTTTGGTTTTTTGCTTATTTTCAGACATAATTAGGTGTATCTCAAATTGGCCACTAATTCACAATGTAATGGAAAATGACATTGAAGCTGTAGTCTTCTCTTGACTCTAACTCTGAGTTTCAGTATTTCAAATGTGTGCCACCACTTCTGGCTTGGCTTTTAGCCTTTTTTGAGGGGCATAGGTGTGTGTGTCCATGATTGTATGGAAACAAATGTGTGACTATGTCTGTTCTTGTCCCAATGCTTGAATGTTGAAGACCAACAACATCATTAGGTGTTGAACCTTAATTTCTATTTCATTCAATAGTTCTGAGGATTCAAACTCAGGTGCTCACACTTACAAGGCAAATGCATTCCACTGAGCAATCACCTGAGACCAGCTTTCAATCTCTTTAAGGGACTTAATTCTGCCATTTTTTGTGGAATTCACTTTCTCTCTACAACTTCCCAGTAGGTCATTTACCCTCAGTTTTCAATTCAATCTTAGAATCCTTGAATTCATATATTCTACTGCTCTTAGCCTGACTTAACTCTTATCTTCTTGCCTGATTTGATTCAGTTATTTCTTCAGATAATGGGTAACAGTGCAAGTGTGAAATGGAGGCTGAGACAAGAAGAGAGTGCACTAGACCAGGATCTATTGTGAACACATCACAATAGCCTTAGAAATGTAAATGAAGTTTGGATGTAAAGGTGGCGGTCTATGCTTGGAAGGTCTCTACTTGTCTGTGTTTTGGAGGCTTGGGTGTTGAAGAGTGACTATTGAGTAGTGGGGGTAACTTAGAGGGGGAAGCCAGTAGAATGTGATCTCCCTCATAATTACTTAAGATAGTTCTTCAGACATGATGGAATTAAAATAGTCTAAGCCTAACCATGTCCAAAAACCTCTGGCATACTGTATTGGTGTGATTGCTTTCCCCAACACATGTCTCAGTCATTGATACCCAACAGGAGGATGTCTCCTCATGGCAACAGTGGTAAAGAAGTGGGGTGATGAGCTTATTAGTGTTTTTGATTTTATCAGCTCATTGTAGTGTATCATTTGTTACATTGAATATTGTAAATGCCAGTTTGATTTTTCTTAATAAAGGTATCTACCATTTACACAAAAGTGAAGAATATCAGGCAGTGCTCACTTTTATTCTTTGTAACCAACACTTTTTTCCTCCCTTCACACAGTTATATTTGGATCATGGTTTGAGCACACCCGTGCCTGGCTGTCCATGAGAGAAAGAGACAACTTCCTGCTTTTGAGCTATGAAGACCTGAAACAGGTAACCAACATTCTTGTTTCAACCACAAACCCTCTCACAAACCCACCCCATGGAGCACCTCACATTCTTCAATGTTTCCATGTCAGTGTTATGCTCATGAACACTCAATAAAAGTTAGATTATTGCTTATGTTCTTTATTGACCTGCATCTGACATTTCCTTTCCAGCCTCCTAGTCCATTTTCCATGTCTTCTTTATGCTACTTTACCCTGAGAAAGGGAGGGGTAGCTCACACTTGCACTACAGTTTTTAGTTCAGTCTAGGCAGCACATTTGATACATCTGATAATGCAGTGGTCAGTGGTTAGTGGGGATAGTAATGTTATTCTACTGTTGTGCCAAAATGTATGTCATCTACCCTTGACTGCAAGAAGAGAGACAAAGAAGAAAACCATCAGTGAGTTCTGGGAGTATACAAGTGTTGGAGTGTAGGGGAAACTCCGCCCTAAGGGGGGCGTGTTTGCCTCAGACTAATGTTTACATATAAATCTGGTGGCATGAGCCCTGCTTTTCTCTCTTTTTTTTTTGTATTTCCTGCTCATCGCTGGATCCCTGGTGTTGTAAGATATTCCTTCATTAAAATTTGCTGTTTCATATTAAGCTAGCCTGGTTATTATGCCATCTACACTGGAGTCACAGTTACACAAAACTGACTGGGCATCTACAGGGTACAGACAGTCAGGAAAGATGTTGTCCTGTGCTCTGCAGTACAGGGGGTTCTTCAGGATGGACTAGATTACACTACAGATTTCCAAGTCTTAGTAGAGAATATTTAAAATGGTTCACCATTAAGTAATGCCATATATTTAAATAGACTGGTAGGCTATACATTTACCTGATCATTGAAGGTTTCATTTCATTAAAATTTCCAATTGATGGTATAAGTATGTTTAAGTACTTTAGTGTGTCTCAAATATCTCTTATTTTAAAAATTAAAAAAACTACCTCAGCAGTGTGTCACTTGACTGGAAACCTAGCTTTGAGACATAGAGTCAGATTCAGGGGTTCTAGATCATCTTTACTTGTATGGTTGGTTTGAGGTCAGTGTTGCCTATAAAAGACATTGTTTGAAAAGACCATTAAGAAAAAATAATTTTGGCGGAAGCGAACCCCGGCGCGGCCCAGACGCGGCGGAACCCCGGCGCGGCCCAGACGCGGCGGAACCCCGGCGCGGCCCAGACGCGGCGGAACCCCGGCGCGGCCCAGACGCGGCGGAACCCCGGCGCGGCCCAGACGCGGCGGAACCCCGGCGCGGCCCAGACGCGGCGGAATCCCGGCGCGGCCCAGACGCGGCAGAGACCTGCAGACACCAGTGAGCAGAGGAGGATCACGGGGCGGCAAACGGTGAGCCTAGTCGTATTCCCTGAAGACCACCTTGTATAGGGAGAGTGTTCTTGCTCCGGGGCTGGACACAGGAAACTGAGTGGGGGCACTCCCCGATCACCTTGATCCCCCGGTTAGCCTGCGAGGGCTTCTACCCTCTGCTGGGGCTGCTCCTCCTAGCTGAGACCCCTCTCTCCCTGGTATATCCCAGATTGCGCCCAGGGTCCTCCTTCGCTCCCCCCCTTCCGCTGGGCGCGGGACCACCAAATTTAACCTGTTTGGGCACTGGATAGGGAGCTCAGAGCAGAGGGCACCGCGAGTTCCTCTGTTTTGTTGGCTGGCCTGCAGAGGGGTAGGCCTTTTCTTGGCGAGGTCCCTGGCAAACCAGGAGCCTGGTCTTGGTCCTGAAGACCCTTCAGAGCAGTGAAAGAGATCGTGTCCAGTGGCGGGTCTCAAGAAACGGGGAGAAGGCATTTTGTAAGCAGGGCCCCTGGCCAGCAGGAAAACGCGTTCCTGCATTAAAAGACACATTAGACAGCATCGATAGGATGAGATGGGCAGGCGCCAAGGCAAGAATTCACGCAACAATCTGAAAAGCAACATGAAAACACCAGAACCCAATGATCTCACAATAGAAGGACTTGGACACCCTAACACAGAAGAAGTGGAAAAAAATGATCTTATGAAAGCAATAGAGTCCCTTAAACAACAGGTAAAAAACACCTTTATAGAAATAGAGGAGAAGTACGACAAAAAGTTTGAAGAAATGAGTAAAAAGGTTGAAGAAATGAGTAAATACATACATGAGACCCTGGGGGAAACAGTTCAAGAATTGAAAACTGAAATGGAAGCAAGGAAGAAAACACAGACTGAGGACCAGCTGTATGAAGAAAATCTAAGTCAACGAGCAGAGTCTACAGAAACAAGCATAATCAATAGAATACAAGAGATAGAAGAAGGAATCTCAGATTCTGAGGACAACATAGAAATAAATGCACTGATCAAAGAAATCAGCAAAGCCAACAAATACTCATCACAAAACACTCAGGAAATATGGGACACAATAAAAAGACCAAACATAAGAATAATATGGATAGAAGAAGGAGAAGAGTCACAGCTCAAAGGCCCAGAAAATATTTTTAACAAAATTATGGAAGAAAACTTTCCCAACATAAAGAAAGATATTCCTTTGAATATCCAAGAAGCATACAGAACACCAAACAGACTGGATCAAAGAAAAACATCCCCTCGCCATATAATAATCAAAACACAAAATATACAGGTTAAAAAAGAATATTAAGAGCTGCAAAGGAAAAGGGGCAAGTAACTTATAAAGGTAAACCAATCAGACTTACACCTGACTTCTCTATGGAAACTATGAAAGCCAGAAGGTCCTGGATAGAGGTTCTGCAAAAACTAAGGGATCATGGATGCAAACCCATACTACTATACCCAGCCAAGCTATTGTTCACTATCAATGGAGAAAACAAGACTTTCCAAGATAAGAACAAATTTAAACAATATGTAGCCACAAACCCAGCCCTACAGAAAATAATAGAAGGAAAATCACAACCTAAGGAATCCAGCATTGCCAACACTGTCTACAATAAGTCGGGCGTCTAGCAAACCTTCACCTGCACACCTCAAAGAAGGGAGACACACAAACGCTACCACCAAAACCAATAATAATAACCAGAGTAAACAACCACTGGTCATTAATATCACTTAATATTAATGGCCTCAATTCACCCATAAAAAGGCACAGGCTAAGGGATTGGATACGAAAACAGGACCCAACATTCTGCTGTTTGCAAGAAACACACCTCAACCACAAAGACAGGCATCTACTCAGAGTAAAGGGTTGGGAAAAGGTGTTTCAAGCAAATGGTCCTAAGAAAAAAAGCAGGTGTGGCCATACTAATTTCTAACAAAACTGACTTCAAACTAAAGTCAATCAGAAGAGATCGAGATGGACACTTTATACTCATAACAGGAACAAATCATCAGGATGAAGTCTCAATTCTGAATATCTACGCCCCTAACATAAAAGCACCCACCTATGTAAAAGAAATATTACTAGAACTCAAGGCAGACATCAAACCACACACACTAGTAATAGGAGACTTAAATACACCTCTTTCTCCAATGGACAGATCAATCAGACAGAAACCTAATAGAGAATTAAGAGAATTATTGGAGGTAATGAAGCAAATGGACTTAACAGACATCTATAGAATATTCCACCAAAAAAGGAAAGAATATACCTTCTTCTCTGCAGCTCATGGAACCTTCTCAAAAATTGACCACATACTCGGAAACAAAGGAAACCTCCACAGATACAAAAAAATATCAGTGTCCACCTGTGTCTTATCAGATCACCACGGACTAAAGCTAGAAGGCAATAACAATGCTACCCCCAGAAAGCCGACAAACTCATGGAAACTGAACAGTCAACTACTGAACCACACATGGGTCAAGGAAGAAATTAAGAAAGAAATTAAAGTCTTCCTTGAATTTAATGAAAATAAAGAGACAACATACTCAAACCTATGGGACACGTTGAAAGCAGTGCTAAGAGGAAAGTTCATAGCACTAAGTGCCCACTTAAAGAAAACAGAGAAAGCATACATTGAGGACTTAACAGCACACCTGAAAGCCTTAGAAAAAAAAGAAGCAGATGCGCCAAGGAGGAGTAGAAGACTGGAAATAATCAAACTGAGGGCAGAAATCAACAAAATAGAAACACAGAAAACAGTCCAAAGAATCAATGAAACAAAAAGTTGGTTCTTTGAGAAAATCAACAAGATCGACAAACCCCTATCCAAACTAATTAAACAACAGAGAGAGAACACGCAAATAAATAAGATCAGCAATGAAAAGGGGGACATAACCACAGACACAGAGGAAATTCAGAGAATCATTAGCTCTTACTACAAAAGCCTATATGCCACAAAACTGGAAAATGCAAAGAAATGGACAGTTTTTTAGATAAGTACCACATACCAAAGCTACACCAAGACCAGGTGAACGATCTAAATAGACCTGTTAGTCGCGAAGAACTAGAAACTGTTATCAAAAATCTCCCTACCAAAAAAAGCCCAGGACCAGATGGTTTCAATGCAGAAATCTACCAGAACTTCCAAGAAGAGCTAATACCTATACTCCTTAATGTATTTCACAATATAGAAACAGAAGAGTCATTGCCAAATTCCTTTTATGAAGCCACAGTTACCCTGATACCAAAACCACACAAAGACCCAACCAAGAAAGAGAATTATAGGCCTATTTCACTCATGAATATCGACGCAAAAATTCTCAATAAAATACTGGCAAACCGAATCCAAGAACACATTAGAAAAATTATCCATTATGGTCAAGTAGGCTTCATCCCAGAGATGCAGGGCTGGTTCAACATACGCAAATCTATCAATGTAATCCACCATATAAATAAACTGAAAGAAAAAAAAACCATATGATCATTTCACTAGATGTTGAAAAAGCTTTTGACAAAATTCAACACCCCTTTATGATAGGGTCTTGGAGAGATTAGGGATACAAGGGTCATACCTAAATATAATAAAAGCTATTTACAGCAAGCCGACAGCTAACATTAAATTGAATGGAGAAAAACTCAAAGCCATCCCACTAAAATCAGGAACAAGACAAGGATGTCCACTCTCTCCATACCTCTTCAATATAGTGCTTGAAGTTCTAGCAATAGCAATTAGACAACACAAGAGGATTATGGAGATTTGTATTGGAAAGGAAGAAGTTAAGCTTTCGTTATTTGCAGATGATATGATAGTATACATAAGCGACCCCAAAAACTCTACCAAAGAACTCCTACAGCTGATAAACGCCTTTAGTAATGTGGCAGGATACAAGATCAACTCCAAAAAGTCAGTGGCCTTCCTATACACTAAGGATAAGGAAGCAGAGAGGGAAATCAGAGAAGCATCACCTTTCACGATAGCCACAAATAGCATAAAATATCTAGGAGTAACTCTAACCAAGGAAGTGAAAGATCTATTTGACAAGAACTTTAAGTCTTTGAAGAAAGAAATTGAAGACGACACCAGAAAATGGAAGGATCTCCCTTGCTCTTGGATTGGGAGGATCAACATAGTAAAAATGGCAATTCTACCAAAAGCAATTTATAGATTCAATGCAATCCCCATCAAAATACCATCAAAATTCTTCACAGATCTGGAGAAGACAATAATCAACTTTATATGGAAAAACAAGAAACCCAGGATAGCCAAAACAATCTTATACAATAAAGGAACTTCTGGAGGCATTACCATCCCTGACTTCAAACTCTATTACAGAGCTATAGTATTGAAAACAGCTTGGTATTGGCATAAAAACAGAGAAGTCGACCAATGGAATCGAATAGAAGACCCTGACTTTAACCCACATACCTATGAGCACCTGCTTTTTGATAAAGGAGCTAAAAGTATACAATGGAAAAAAGAGAGCATCTTCAACAAATTGTGCTGGCAAAACTGGATGTCAACCTGTAGAAGAATGAAAATAGATCCATATCTATCACCATGCACAAAACTCAAGTCCAAATGGATTAAAGACCTCAATATCAGTCTGAACACACTGAACTTGATAGAGGAGAAAGTGGGAAGTACTCTACAACAAGTGGGCACAGGAGACCACTTCCTACGTATAACCCCAGCAGCACAGACAGTAAGGGCCTCATTGAATAAATGGGACCTACTGAGACTGAGAAGCTTCTGTAAAGCAAAGGACACTGTCGCTAAGACAGAAAGGCAACCCACTGACTGGGAGAAGATCTTTACCAACCCCGCAACTGACAAAGGTCTGATCTCCAAAATATATAAAGAACTCAAGAAACTAGACCGTAAAAGGCTAATCAACCCATTTATAAAATGGGGCACTGAGCTGAACAGAGATCTCTCAACAGAAGAAGTTCAAATGGCCAAAAGACACCTAAGGTCATGCTCAACTTCCTTAGCGATCAGGGAAATGCAAATCAAGACAACTTTAAGATACCATCTTACACCTGTCAGAATGGCGAAAATAAAAAAGACACCAATGATAGCCTTTGCTGGAGAGGGTGTGGAGAAAGGGGTACACTCATCCATTGCTGGTGGGAATGCAAACTTGTGCAACCACTTTGGAAAGCAGTGTGGAGGTTTCTCAGGAAATTCGGGATCAACCTACCCCTGGATCCAGCAATACCACTCTTGGGAATATACCCAAGAGAGGCCTTATCATACAACAAAAGTATATGCTCTACTATGTTCATAGCAGCACTGTTTGTAATAGCCAGAACATGGAAACAACCTAGATGCCCTTCAATTGAAGAATGGATGAAGAAAGTATGGAATATATACATATTAGAGTACTACTCAGCAATAAAAACAAGGACTTCTTGAAGTTTGCAGGCAAATGGATGGAAATAGAGAACACTATCCTGAGTGAGGTAAGCCAGACCCAAAAAGAGGAACATGGGATGTACTCACTCATATTTGGTTTCTAGACATAAACAAAGCACATTGAGCCTCTAATACGTGATCTTAGAGAAGCTAAATAAGAAGGAGAACCCAAAGAAAAACATATAGGCATCCTCTTGAATATTAACCTTCATCAGGCGATGAAAGGAGACAGAGACAGAGACCCACATTGGAGCACCAGACTGAAATCTCAAGGTCCAAGTCAGGAGCAGAAGGAGAGAGAGCATGAGCAGGGAGCTCAGGACAGCGAGGGGTGCACCCTCACACTGTGACAGTGGGGATGTTCTGTCGGGAACTCACCAAGGCCAGCTGGCCTGGGTCTGAAAAAAAACTGGATTAAAACCGTCTTGGGAAAAAACATAGAGACAATGAGGACTACTGAGATCTCTAGAACAATGGCAATGGGTTTTTGATCCTACTGCACGTATTGGCTTTGTGGGAGCCTAGGCAGTTTGGATGCTCACCTTAATAGACCTGGATGGAGGTGGGTGGTCCATGGACTTCCCACAGGGCAGGGAACCCTGATAGCTCTTTGGGCTGAAGAGGGAGGGGGACTTGACTGGGGGAGGGGGAGGGAAATGGGAGGCAGTGGTGAGGAAAAGACAGAAATCTTAAATAAATAAATAAATAAAAATAAAAACAAAACTTTATTTCAAAAAAAAAGAAAAAATAATTTTGTGTATTTTATGTTCATTTAGTTAAAAATACTCCCTCTTGATGATGGAAGTTATAAAATAATCCTGCACTAGTTCAGGATTATGTATTATAAATGTTTATTTAGGGGTAGGATCACAGATCACAGTCCTCTGCACTAATGGGAAACAGGAACTGACTACAGGAGACAAAAGTGAGAGTCCAAAGAGAGAGAGGCAGCGCAATCTTTACAGCTGCATTTATATTATGAGACCATGCCCTAGTGGGCTGGTATATTAAAGGTTATTGCATGAAGGAGCTCCCAAAGTACCTCCCCCTTTTGTTTAAATGAAATAGTTCCAAACCTAATACAAAACTAAGTACACTAGGAACAGATATCAAGTATAAATTTAGAATTACAACCAGCATAGACAATATTAAGCAAGGAACATATCCTAATGTTTTAATAAACGATCTATCCTAAGGAGTCTAAGATTGTATTAGAAATGGCTTGACTAGATCATAAGAGGATGGTAATGATGACTATCTAGTCTTCAAGCCCATTGAAGATCGGAGAAGGGAGATAATATTAACTTGAGTAGGCAGGAAGCACAATCAAGCAGCTTCCAAAGTGTACAGTAGATGACAGAGACAACTGGCTTCCTAGGCAATCACTCAAAGTCTCATTTGCAATGTTGAATCAGACAACTTTGGCTAACACCTAGAGTAACTGACAGACCATTTTCAGAGGCAGGAAATTTTGCAGAATCATCTTACCCTGTCTTGTGAAGGTTCAGCAGCATTTTTTCTTGTATCATGCTGGGTCAAGTCTGGACTTTGTGCACTTTGTCATTAGTCAAGGCATAGGCAAAAAGCCAGTTTTGCCCAGAAAAAAACAAACTCCAAGTGGAGTGTCTTTGGTGCTCAACACTCTCTCAGGAGTAGATCAATGATTGCCAAGAGCAATCGTGTCTCACATTGACAAAATCCCAAGTTATTTAAATGCTATTTTCTACAGATCTTTGAAGTGGTTAAACTTTACCTAGCTATGTGGATAGTTACAATCTATCTCTATGTATCTAAAGAACCTGATTAGTTTAACTGTATGTAGACAAATGTGGATGACTATTGACGTATAATACTTAACACCTGCATAACTTAAAGACTAAGACTTTATATTAGAATATTAAACAATCTTTAAACAACTGTACAACAAATGAATACATTGACCTCAAAATGTAAAAAATGTATAAATATCTCGATCACCGGTGGAAATATATAACACAATATGATAAATATATTCTAAAATTGTATCAATATACAAAATGTCTTAAACACAGGTAGAAGCATGCATGTATACCATCTGACAAAATAACTTTGCATAAGTATACAAACACACAGATAAATATACAGTTAAGCAGAAATCAGAGCATATTCAATATAACAAATAGAATTTGAACTTATATCATTATACAAAAATTTATACCAATGTAAATTTTCGGTAAATAATAGCTCTCATGTATTCACTTTATTACTCATTATTATTATAATTAGTGTGAGTAAGTTCACACTAATCTACCTATCATCCCATTCAGATTTCTTTCTTTATTATTTTAGATCTCTGAGGCTTCATAATTTCCACCCCAACTCCCAACCCTATATGAATTATAATCTTCCCCAAAATGGTGTCTCTAACCCTAAGGACAAAGTTTCTTGGGGAAAGGAGATGTCATCTTCTAGAGTTGCTTTGAGCTGTCATGGGGGCAATGTTCTTTCTATGGGATCCTGTAAAAGTAAAATGACAGTTAAGTTTAAAATTACTGTTTTATATAATTGTGTAAGGTCTTTAAGTAGTCGATAAGGTTTTTTTTTTTAAATTCTTATTTGAAGTTCTGACCAAAGCATTGTAAAAGGCTCACCATTTCTGGAGCTGGTCCCCAAAAACTGGTCTCATAGTAGCACCATCAGCATCATGATGTCTTAATTAACCAGGTGGAGTCATTGTTGTAGGCACCATCTTCTACCTGGAAGTTTCAAAGATTACTGCAAGAAAATCTAGTGTTCATTGTTGAAAACTTAAACATTATTCATATAGACATGTATTCAGTGAAAGATACGATATACACAAAATGGGCATGAAGAAAAGTAAAATATTTCCTTCAAATCTATCTTCTTTCTGTCCCATACTAGATGGCTCCTGACATGAGACAAAAATTCTGATTTTTTTTTAGCAACATGCTTGGATTTAGAGAAGGATAGTCATTGTCCAACTCCAAAGCCAGCTCTCATTTTTAATTAGAGATGTATACATGTCTGGATAATCAAATTTTACCATGCAAATGATGTCAGATTTCTCTTAGCTTGGTGATTCTTTCTGCATAGATATCTTTTCGTCTTCAGGCATCTAAATGTCCAATTTCTCTTGATTCTATGAAGATGAGTATTTTCCTTAAAGACAAGAACAGAACTCTGCCCCAACCCTTATGAGGTTTTCTTATGATTGTCACCTCTGTGAATGAGCTGTCATTTCTCTTTCTCAAGAGGTTTCTCTTTTTCAAATCAAATCTTTATCAATTTCGATGGTATCCATAGCTTTTCCTCTCCTGTGGAAACAAGTGCAAAAGCACTTCCCCAACGTAGCTCCTCTCCTGGTTTCCATTTGAGGTCAGCATATCCTTGAAATATACCAGCTGATTTAATTAAGAAGTTTTGTATCAACAAACCAAGATCCATACCAATGCAAATCTCTATAGCATATTCCCTTTTAAATGTAAAGACACATTTATAGACAATGTTGGGAATATGGGCATAGTTCTGTCTAAACTTCTTCCTGCTGTTTATTGGGTGAAGTAAGTTTTGAAGGGTGTTTAGGGCAACCTTTGACGGGGTTTTGGTTCATTAAACAACATCAGCCTGGAATGAATTCACAAGTTCTCATCCTCTGTGGAAACAAAAGAAGAATCTCTTTTCCAAAGCAACATAAACTTAGACCCAAATTCTGAAGTCAAGATACTTTAATAATATGTATGCTAATTTAGCTTATGAGCCTGTGCAATGAAATGTCTGTGTATTTAGCTCTTCAGAGTCAAAACATTTCAAAGAAAACATAATTATATACATAATCCAGTTTCTCTGAGTATATTCCATCTTTATGTGGCTTTTTTTACTTTATTACTTTTTCATATTTATTTTATTATCTTTACTCCTTTAATCTATGACTGTCTGTACTGTCTCTTTAAAAATATTGTTTTAATTTTTAAAAACCATTTACTTCTTTTTGTAATTCTCTATACTTTCTTTTCTTTACCAAGGCTAAGTACATTTATCTAACATTGTAGCTCACTTAGAGGTCTTTCATGTCTGAATGTGTCCTATTGTGAATCTTTAATTCTGTGGTGTTCAGGAGATCTTAAAATGCTAAGTGCTTCTTAAAAACTCAAGCTTCAGCATTCCTTGGATATATACGGTACTTCTGGCTTGCTCTGCACAGTCCAAAATGGTGGAAGTCCCTTAGTGCCTGAGACTGCTGGGTGGGAGCCATCATCACCATCTCAACTCTGATAACCAGTTGGCCCATGCTGCCACCAAGTAACTTGCAGTACACTATCCACAAACCCCATTTAAATGTTCAATAGTCAAACTTCCCAAAAGAGCCAGAGGCATTCATGCTGGCAAACTAGGAACCTGCTGTTTGTTGTTTTTTTAAAAAAAGTCACACAGATTTTACTGCTCCCCACGACACCTTACTCACTGCAAGCCCATCTAGAAAAAAAAATGTGGATACCAAGAAACTGTGCTAAACTCTGTTCTTTTATGTTGAGAATTCCTTTTAAATACCTCGCAGGTTTTTAAGTGGATTTAGTCTGCCACGTTAGTGCACCAATTTGTAGGAGGGAGGCTGCTTGTTTGTCCTTGTCATCCAAAACTGAAATAATCACACAGAAACCATATTAATTAAATCACTGCTTGGCCCATTAGCTCTAGCTTCTTAGTGGCTGACTCTTGCATATTAATTTAACTTATTTATATTAATCTGTGTATTGCTACATGGCTGTGGCTTACCAACTAATGTTCCATCTGGCTCTAGTAGGGCTACATGGCTTCCCTGACTCTGTCCTTCTTTATCCTAGCATTCAGTTTAGTTTTCCCTGCCTAGCTAATTTCTTTCCTGCTTTAGGTCCAAAGCAGTTTCTTTATTTATTAATGGTAATCACAACATAATGAGGGAAATCCCACATCATTCACTTTGATCTTTCTATAACTACCTGACCTGTAGGATTGTTTGAAATACCTGTAATATACTTTATGTTATAATAAGCAAAAAACTATTTTATTCCTTAGAGACATATCCTGAGTCATTATCTGTCTTTATTTGTACATGTATACTAATGATAGCCATAACTTCTAACAAATGTGTGATTACTAAAGAAGCCTCTCCTGGGCTAAAGGCAGTTGCCAATAGAATACCTGAATAAGTGTCAATGGTGTGGTGTACATATATTAATTTTCCAAATTCTGTAAAGTGGGACACATCCATGTGTCAGATCTCATTTCTTTGAGTACCCGTTGTGTTACTCCCTGCAGGTAATGGTATCTGGCCATAGAAAAAGAAATTAGACATGTCTTTATAATCTCTGTACCTTGATGACATGTAATAGAAAACTTTCTTCAAATCTTTGCTATTGACATTATGTTGCTTGTGAAACTCTGAGTCATACAGCATACTTCTAGCCAATAATCAGTCAATTTCTTCATTACCTTGTGCTAGAGGACCTGGCAGACTCGTATGCAATCAGATGTATGTGATGCATATGGGACAAAGCCTATTCCTGATTATGTCATGTACCTGAATGAATAATACAGCCAGTTATATGGTTTAAGTTCAGTGGTTTCAATATGCAAGACAACTCTTTCTGCATACTGCAAATCAGTAACTATCTTAAGAGGTTGTTTAAAATCCTTTAGTACCATGTGTATAGCATATAACTCTACCTTTTGGGCAGAATTATAAAGGCTTTCTTCTATCTTACTTAATTTTTTCTGATTTGCAACCTGAATTTCTTGATTTTTTTAAATTTATTTATTAAAATTTTCCATCTCCTCCCATTTCCCTCCCACTCCCCTTCTCTCCCTCCCTCTACAGTCCTAAGAGAAGTCAGGGAGCCCTACCCTTTTGGAGTCCAAGGCCCTGTCCTCTCCATCCAGGTCTAGGAAGATGTGCCAAACAGTGTAATCTCCCAAAAAGCCAGGAGAATCAAAACCCATTGCCATTATTTTTGACTTCTCAGCTATCCCTCATTGTCAGGCACATTTAGAGAGTCCAGTTGAAAATGCTTTTTTTCTTCCATTGTATAATTTTAGCTCCTATGTGGAAAATCAGGTGTTCATAAGTTTGTGGGTTGATAGCCAGGTCTTCGATTTGATTCCATTGGTCAACTTCTCTATTTTTATCCCAATACCAAGCCGTTTTCAATACTGTAGCTCTGTAATAGAGTATGAAGTCAGTTGTAGTGATGCCTTCAGAAGCTCCTGTATTGTATAGGATTGTTTTGGCTATCCTGGGTTCTTTGTGTTTCCATATAAAGTTGATTATTGTTCTCTCAAGGTCTGTGAAGAATTTTGTTTGGATTTTGATGGGGATTGTGTTGAATTTATAGATTGCCTTTGGTAGAATTGCCAATTTTTTTTTACTATGTTGATCCTACCCATCCAAGAGCATGGGAGATCTTTCTATTTTATGGTGTCCTCTTCAATTTCTTACTTCAAAGCCATAAAGTTCTTGTCAAATAGATCTTTCACATCCTTGGTTAGAGTTACCCCCAAGATACTTTATGTGATTTGTGGCTATCGTGAAAGGTGAATTTGTGATTCCAGCTTATGGGTATCTGAAGCAAGAAGATTATGAATATGATGTATATATGGGTTATAGCATGATAACCTAACTCTTAACAGAATAAAAGCTCCCTGAAATACCCCCAAGTAATGAATATTGACATCATTCTTATGAAAGTGCTGCAAAACTATATTATTTTAGTTACCCATAAGAAACAGTATTACATGGTATAAACATTAATGTTTCTCAAAATCTTTGTGCACACTGCCTTCATTCCCATGTATCACTATCTGAAAGTATCTCTCTAAGTCTCTTTAAATGCTCAGGCAAGTGGGGTATGGTGGTGAACACCTTAAATGCCAGCACTTAGAAAGCAAATTCAGGTGATAGATCCCTTACCTATTTGAGCTTGAGGTTAGTCCAGTCTCCATGTCAAGTTCCATCACACCAAACAAGGCTGCATAGTGAGACCCTGCCTAAAGGAAAAAATATCCCAGTGCATTTATTGTGTGTGTTGGGATGCATCTGTGAACACAACTTTACAGAATTAGAAACCGGAGGATCACATGTTCCAGGTCTTCATCTTCTACAAAGTAAGTTTAAGAACAGCCATGGTATGTGAGATCCTCTCTCTAGTATCCTGTCCTCCCTAAAAGAAATCAGTCTCTGCTTTAGGTCCAGACATCAGACACATTGCCAGCCCAACTCATTATAAAATGCTGCGTGTGTGACTTCTGCCATCTGTAAATACCCTGTTTCTTTCCTCAAATCTTTCAATGCTTTTTTCGTTTCATGATGTCATTTATTTCTCCATGCCCCCTTCAGTGTCCATCCACAGTTAACATCTCTGCATCTGTTCTCTCAGATCTTTCTGTTCATTAGCATCTTTTTTTGTTTCTTCTATTTTAGGAAACAAGAGGAACTATAGAGAAGATCTGTGACTTTCTAGGAAAGAAATTAGAGAAAGATGAGCTGGATCTGGTCCTCAAGTACAGTTCCTTCCAAGTCATGAAAGAAAATAAAATGTCCAATTTGAGTATCGTCCCAGAAGATGTGATTACTAATGGTTTGAAACTCATGAGGAAAGGTGAAGAAAAATATATCTAGCTTCAAAATATGTCAGAATATGTGGAGAGATTGTTGTTTCCATGAGACTATAAGTAAGTTGGGAATGTTTCAAAAGTCATTGCTCATTACAACACAGATTCATACAGACCTTATATTTGAATCTTTCCATGTTGATGATGTGGGTTTCAGGAACTCTGAAAAAGAATTGACTTGTTGTGGGAGAGTATCTTGGAATTGCATATGTCCAGTATTCTCAGTATAAAATGAAGTGCAGACATGTTGCAAAGAGGCTTTGTAAGGCTCCTTGTCTCTTAGAACTCAACTCTAAAGAAAATTTCAATGCATGGGACCAAAGATATATCTGGGATGATAAACACTGAAATCACTTCCTTCAAAATGATTTGAAAAGCTGTTGAATATGTCAAGATTACTGACTCATAGCAGACTGACTCCAGACCCCATAAAGACAATGCAAATTATTCACCACTGCTACAATATAATGGTTTTGTCCAACTTAAATTTGAATTGTTTCAGACTCAGGGCTACTCAGTTGATTCTGAATTATCTCTCCTGGAATAGTAAGATCCATCTTATCTATGTCTGTGCTACCTCTCTATTTTGGTAAGAGATTGTGGGCATGGTTTCATTGCTTTAAAATTAAGGAGTAACTTTGCCAGAGTGAATAACACCTGGAAACTCACCTACACCTTTCTAGCAAATAATTGGTGTGACGGAACTCTGCTGAAGAAGGAATGAGTCAGATGTGAGGTCTCTGTAGATGAGTAAAGAACTTGGGTATAGATGCAGGAATTAGAGAATAATGGATTTCATTTTCTTCTACCAATAATTTAGATTCTTCATCCTTAACCTTCAGGCTTCCTCCATCATAGAGTGGTGGAGTATGAGACCAAAATAGAATTTTTGCTTCTTCTCTCCCAAAATATAGTATGGCTCCTGTATCATATGCCTCAGTAGGATATATTTATATTCATTTACATATACATATATGTGTGTGTGTGATTGTATGTGTGTATATGTGTGTTTGTGTATGAATGTCTAAGACATTAATCATAGACAGAGACAGAAAAAGACCTACAAGAAGAAAGAAAAAGACCTTTTAGAACAAAAACTTGTTCTAAAAGTGATGATAACAAACAAACTAAGAGTAGAAAAGGATACTTATATGTTTCCACAATAACAGATGGCAGTATTATATCTATATCAAATAGTGGTATATTATTTGAATATGGTATATCAATAATTACCATTTAATTATGAATTCTTCATATAATCTTTAATAAGTAATACTAAAGGCTTAAAAACTTACATGATTCTTCCAGAAAATAATGTGATGTTCTGGAGATATGACTCAGAAGTTAAGAACAATGACTGATCTTCTAGAGGTCCTGAGTTCAATTCCTAGCAACCACATGGTGGCTTGCAACCATGAGTAGTAAGATCTGGTGACCTCTTCTGGCTTGCACAGATACATGTAGGCAGAATGATATATACATAATTAACAAACAAACCTTTAATAAAGAATGTAATATGATAAGGAAAAGGCTTACCTTTATTGCCAATCTTTTTTGCTTCACAAGAATTCATCAATATCATGTTGGGTAAAATCTCAAGGACTAATTTTTCTGCATCAGCAAAATGGAACAAAGCCAATAGCTTCTTCACTCATTCAGGAATGCTTTCAACAAACCCATTTTGAGTATATTCCCTTTGCCTGATGTGCTTGATTAAAGGAAAGATTTTACAATTTACAAATCATTTTACATTTCAAATATATTAGATTTTGTGCATACATACAAAATAGAAATGAGTAGAGCAGGTCAAAGTATCACAACTATAAAATAAAATACAGTAAGGATAGGGGATTCAGAGTTCTGCTTGGAAGAAAGGAAGAAATGATTACAGTGGCATTACTAAGAAAACAAAAGAATAAGACATTATATGGAAGATATGAGCACTCCAGTGTGAAGGTACACACTACCCAGTGTGAACAGTTGGACAATTTAACATTACAACTAGAGACATCTTATAATGCAGTTATCAAAACCAAAGATTGTAAAAAGGACAGAGGATGAAATAATGTAGATGTGTATACATTACTAAACACCATACTGATTGAAAAGAGGAGGCCTGGGACATTCACTGCTGACTGTTTCTGGGTCTCATGCATCTTTACTGTCATGTAGTTCATAACTGTGTGTATCTCCAGCTCCAAGAGATACACTGCCTCTAACTTCTGAAGGCACCTGCTTTCATGTGAATTTATACACATAATTAAAATTAATTTCAAAACAATGTTTCAAAAGTTGCTTGCATGCTTTTCAGAACTTCTCTAAGTAAACACTAAAATGTAGAAAGAACAATTGAAGTCAGCTTGGATAATTAAGATAAGAAACCCTGTTGGGATGAACAGTGTGGTGCAATTAGGTATAGTGGGAAGCAGAAATAATCTGGCCATCTAGAGTTTGAGTCAGTGTTGATGTTGTTAGATTTGGTATTTGACAGGATGGGAAAGAATAAGGTTGGTCAGTATTTCCACATAGGTAGTAGTCTGTTTGCATATTATTGCAAGGCATAAGAAGAATTATATAGGCTGTCACTGGTAGTTTCACTTTATATACTGTTTGTTCCTTGTCAAGTATGTGAAGGAAGGATTGAGAGATATGTTAAACATTTTAAGTTAAGGAGTGATAGTGTTAAGATCATCATTAACCCGTCTTTGTGTCTTCTTCACATTTTCCAGGCACGACTGGAGACTGGAAGAATCACTTTACTGAAGCCCAAGCTGAAGCCTTTGATAAAGTGTTCCAGGAGAAAATGATTGGGTTCCCCCCAGAACTGTTCCCATGGCAATAAATTCTTAAAACTTTTAAATCATGTATTTATACTGTAAATGACTAGGTGTGGTCCAAAAATAAATCCTATAATTGAATTGTGTAGTTCTTTAATAATTAGTAGTAGCAGTAGTGATGATAGTAGTAAGAGTAAAGTAGTGCTAGCTTTATTGTGTGTGTGTGCTTACATGTAACATGATCGAGGCCTACTTGTTGTGGTTTTGGTCCCACTTGGTACCCCACAGCCAGCAAGCCCCAAAGAAAATCACACAGAGATCTCTATAAGTTATAAAGCTGATAGGTCGATTAGGTCAGGCTACTTAATAGCTCTTGTAGCTTATGTTACCCCATTATTCTGATCTATGTTATCCATGGGGCTCAACCTTTTTCAATGGGGCAGATCTCATCCTGTTGCTTCGGTGGTCTGGACAGGAGTGGGACAGATCAATTTCCTCCTTCCCAGAATTCTCCTGCTCTCATTGCATCACCTCTACTTCCTGTCTTGTTTTCCCACCTATACTTCCTGCCTGGTCAATCAGCATTTATTTAAAACATTATTGACAGAATACAGACAATTCTGCCGCACCACTTACACATTTCTGTGTGTAGTGCCTTCAGAGGCCAAAAGAGTGCATTGATTCTCATGGAATTGCAGTTACATGATGCTGTTAGCCACCTGCTTTGTGACCTAGCAACTAAAATCAGATCCTATAAAAGGGTAGTATAATGCTCTTGATCTCTGAATCATCTATGCAGCCAAGAATGTTGGTGTCTTGAGTCATCAAATAGCTCTTTTTCTTCATTTATTACTAGTCTGTTATACATTGTCAGCTAACTCCAATGCGCTTCATGTAATTAGCTTCAAAACAATCCTTGTAATATTTTAAACATAGAAAACCTACAATAAACTGTACTTTTTACTCTGTGACATTTAGGCAAAAGGAATAAATAAACTTTATTTATAGAGATTTTCAAACCTCATTCAAATAGCGTATAGTGTAAGTTATTTATAAACTTACATTTACTTGGAATATCATATTTGAATTTCACTTTTTCTTCTTTTTGATAAAAATGTTTAGTGGGCATATAAAATTATTGACTTTATTATGAAACTCTGATATATACATGCACAACATTGTAATTTACCCAGTATTGCTCCTCCACTGTCAAGTCCCATACTTTTGTTCCTATTATTACATTCTCTTCTCACACAGTGCCCTTCTACTTGCATGTCATAAAGACACTTATATTTAAATCAGAATGTGAAAATGGAAGAAAGAATACAATATTTTTTATATTTTTATGGCTAAGGGGAAGATTTTCCTGATAGGTAAAATGGAGAATACAGAAAGAGGCATCTGGGAACGTCTAGAACAGAGAGAGAAAGGAGTAGACTAAACATGACCAGCGAATTGGCCAGACCATAATTGAGGGAGCAAGAAAGGAGGATCAATGGAGAGAAAGCCAAGAGAGAAAGAGTCACCAAGAAGACCAAGAGAGTCAAGAGAATAACAGAGTTATATAGGAATCAGAATCTGGGGAAAGAAAATGTATAACCTGGAGAAATTTGGGGTAGAGGATAGAGTAAAAAGACCTGAAAGGAGCCAGGACACTGAATATCTCTGTGGACTCTCCAACAGGCACTTGGCCAGAGAGCTTGGAGTTCGGCATGCACTGTGGTATACTAATAGGCACTACAATTCCTTATTTGTCCTGTATGTATTTTGGCCTGATGTACCAGTTTATTGTTGATGATAAGGGCCAATGTAATCTATTCTGTAACTTGCAGAAATTAGGATGTTGTCTGTACCAGGAAAGTTTGGAATTTGTTTGACATGTGACATGTGAATCCAAGTCATGACGCCTTGAAGCTTCTATGAATTGTTTTAAGTTTCCAAAAAGAGGTAAAGGTTTTAGATATATTAGCATTAATACTGCTTATAGTTTGTACTGAAAACCTGGATCTTGAGTTCACCTGGAGAGATGAGTGACTTGGATCCTGACTGAAGGGTCCTGCTCATTAATCCCTAGCCCCCAAAGCAGATCCCAAACCCAATTCCAAACAGTGAAGACCCAGAGACCTGCTAGCAGCCTCCCCAGAACACCTCCCCCATTGTTATCTGCAAACAACAGAGCCTTGGACTTGACTATACCTGGAAAATTGACTGTCTGGGTTCCTGGATAAAGAGCCCTCCTCTCTATGCCCTAGCACATTCTGCACCCCACTCCCACACACCAAAACCCCAGAGACCTTCAGCCTCCCCATGACCTGAACCATCACAACCACATCTGTGATTTACAGAGCCTTGTCCCTGCCTACATCCGGAAAGTTGAGTGTCTGGGTTCACAACTGGATGCCCCTACTTTATACGCCCTAGACCCTAAAGCCGCATGCCAATCCCCACCCCTACCCACCAACACCCCAGAAACATGGGTTCTGCCTCCCTATGCCCCAAAGCATCCCCCAGTATAATTGTGACCACAAGAGAATTGACCCTGACTGCACCTGGAGAGGTGAGTGTCTGGGTTCCCAGTTGGAGGGCCACCCTCTCTAGGCTCTAGCCATTGGAGGCACATTCCAAGCCCCACTCTCACTCACCAAAGTCCCAGAGACCTGAGAACAATCAAAACACACTTCCAACAATCCCTCACCATATCTGTGATCACTTGACTCTAGGCTGGCTCCTACACTTGGAGGAGCAACCCTGGGGCCTTGGCCATGCATACACATGGATGAGTGACCACCAGAGCCTTGGCTTAGGGTACATGTTGGGGAGACCAAAAGCTGCATTGGTGACCACCAGCAAGGCCATGGATTAACCTGGAGGAACAGCAGTCCCCCAGCTGTACCCATTGGAAGAAGAAATGGGTAGACAACAGTGTAAAAATACATTCAACAATATAAAGAGCTATATGGCACAGTCAGAAACTAGTGGCTCTACACCAGTAAGAACTGAGCATCCCAATGCAGACAAAGCCAAACAAAATGAGCTAAAATAAAACTTTATGAAGATGATAGATACCCTTATAGAGAAATGAAAAGTTCCCTTTAAAAAAGTAGAAATAAGAGGGAAAGACAAACAAAAAATTTCAAGGAAAACAATAGATCTTTAAATGAAAGTCAAGAAAGAACTATCAAAAAGCTGAAGGAAATAGATCAAGATTTGATAACTGAAATACAGACAACAGCATAAAAACGCAAGCCAAGATAATTCTGAAAATGAAATAAAGATAGCATCTTCAACAAATGGTTCTGGCAGAACTGTATGTCACCACATAGAAGAATGAAAATAGATCCATATCTATTCCCATGCACAAGATTCAAGTCCAAATGGATTAAAAACCACCATATAAATCCAACCACATTGAAGCTAATAGAAGAGAAAGTGGGAAGTAGCCTTTAATGCATGGGCAATACATGGGCACGTCCTAAATATAACTCTAGTAGCACAGACACTGAGATCAACAATAAAATAAATAGGACTTCCTGAAACTAAGAAGCTTCTAGGAATATTGCATATTGTGACCATTAATGAAAGGCCTAGGACAAAAAGCAGTTGACCATGGGGCATCCAGCTCAATGTACATATAACACATATATAAAAAATTAAGTTTAATTACACATATATGTGATTACTAAAATCCAACAAAATAAAATATTCAATAAACAATAACAAGGGCATTGATGGGGACATGAACATTTGTTCGGATGCACTGACATCTGACTACTCCTCAATTCCCTGGCATTCTAGATGATCTTGGGGATGTTCCTGAGAGTTTCTTGTCCTCTGGTCCCTGAACCACACCTGGAGGGAAAAAGAAGAATTGGAGAGGTCCCTAGAAACTATCGTCTGGTGCTATCTGATCAAGAGCCATCAGCTCCCCTTCAGTTACCTGGTTACCTGGTAGCTTCTATGCCTCGTAGAAGAGAAGTGGTGCACTGATTTAAAGAACAATCCATGCCCTATTTATGATTTTACTGAAAATAAAACTTTTAGCTCTTTTATCTACCACCTTATGAAGTAGCACACTAACCTTCCCCATTAAGAATTACAATGATTTAATTCTTTTCTTAACTATAACTTTCCCCATTAAGGAGTTCACAGGGTATGTACTAGCCACTCCCATGGATCTCGAGAGAGAGAGAGAGAGTGTGTGTGCTTGTGTGTGTGTGTGTGTGTGTGTGTGCATGTGTGTGTATGTGTGTGTGTGAAATCCCTTATCTGTTTTCCAGTGGGGCAAAAGAATTCTGTCCTTGGAACGCGTTAGGGCTGGGGAATAGTTGGTTCACGACTGGGAATATTTGTTATGTGGACAAGGAAAAACAAATAGAACTAAGAACAATGTAGAAGGATGTAGAACCAAGAATAATCTAAAACAAGGAGAAGAAGCTATGGGTGGAACAATGAGTAATGATGGATTGAAGAGAGAAGAAATAGACATGGACAGACAATTCCCATTGTAAGTAGAATTCTTTACCCTTAGATTTCTAGAACCACTTTAGCTCTTTGTGGCATCTTTAATTGAGCCCCATCACAGAATATCTGGGGTTGTACAAAGGTTCCTTTTGTCTGTGTCCCTGAAACCCTCCCAAGGTGACAGATAACATGGCTCCATAGTAGTAACCCTGATTGAAGCAGAATAAACAGGTTCAGGCATGAATGCACATAGATCCACCTTACACAACTCTCCCAAACTGCCCCAATCATTGAGGAATTGTGGAGAGTGTGGGATTCTGGTAAGGGCTGAGATGCCATGGCTATTCTGGGTCAGGAGACAGAGACGAGAGAGGAGAAAAACCTTGATCTCATACTTGGTCACACCAATCTCCAGTGCCAGCTCCACGCGTTCCTTCAGTCTGGGGTACATGCACTGATCAAAATATTCTTGGAGGAGGAGCTTCTGTTCCTTGGTGTAAACTGTGTGTTCCTTCCACTGCCTCCTAGGACCTTCAAGACAAAATTGCTGATAACTATATTTATTTGAAGGAAACCTAGAGCCTAGGGAACCTTCACAGCCAGAACTCACAGAGGAGATTGAGGGTATTTGTTGAATGGGGTACACTGAAACAGTTCTCAGTGTTGGGGGACATGGATGCACCTGAGAGATTTGGTTCCTGTGATGGTCCTGGGGTCACCTGGGGACATAGGCTCCTTTCAGTATCTGAGTGCAGTTGGAGCTTTCCTGGAGGAAGTAGGGGACACTGAGACATTTGAAAACTCATTTTGCTTACATAAGATGGTTGATTTTAGAGGCTTGATTGCATTGGAATTCATAAGTGCACTAGAGGACTAGAAGACAAATGCAGACTTAATTTCCTTGCAGGATCATGAGGCATCTGGAAAACTGTTTCCAAAGGTGTATACGAATGCAATTGGAAATCTGAATGAAATTTGTGGAACTGGGAAATACAGAGACTTACGTTTCTTGATTTGTCTGGAACTTTGTGAAGAACTCCAGGCACTGATGAATGTGGAATCATACCTATGTTAACCTATTGAAGAACTGACCTCTACTGGAGAGCCTAAGAAAAAGAAAATGGATAAAATAGCTCCACAGATCCTAGGGTTTAGTCATCAAATCTTGTCAGCATTTGCAAATTTGTTCCAAACTTCCTGTGAGCAGGGATAGTGCCTTATACTTTCTCTCTACCTGCCATTCTGTTTCCCTAGTCTCTAGTTTTCTAAACAGTGGAATAAATATACAAACAACTACCGTGTTAATGCAAAACTGTCAATCCAAGTAGGCTGGCAATGGAGAGGACGCTTACCCAGAGTATAAAAACTCAGGTCCCCAGGTGTCCAGGGAGATGTTTCCAGTTAGTTCCATGGGCAACTGAAGAGAGGGAACCTGTAATGGCCCTATCCTATAGCCATACAGATGAATATCTTGCATATCACCATAAAACCTTCATCTGGTGATGGTTAGAGATAGAGACAAAGACCCATATTGGAGCACCAGACTGAGCTCCCAAGGTCCAAATGAGGAACAGAAGGAGGGGAGTACATGAGCAAGGAAGTCAAGACTACGAAGGGGGCACCCACCTACTGAGACAGTGGGGCTGATCTATTGGGTGCTCATCAAGGCCAGCTGTACTGGTACTGATGGAGCATGTGATCAGACCGGACTCTCTAAACGTGGCTGACAATGAGGGCTGCTGAGAATCCAAGGACAATGGCACTGGGTTTTGTTTTTTTTTTCCTTTTATTTATTTATTAATGATTTCTGTCTCTTCCCCGCCACCACCTCCGCCTCCCCCAATCAAGTCCCCCTCCCTCTTCACGCCAAAAAGCAATCAGGGTTCCCTGCCTGTTGGAAGTCCAAGGACCACCCACCTTCACCCAAGTCTAGTAAGGTGAGCCTCCAAACAGTCTAGGATCCCACAAAGCCAGTACGTGCAGTAGGATCAAAAACCCATTGCCATTGTTCTTGAGTTCTCAGTAGTCCTCATTGTTCGCTATGTTCAGCGAGTCTGGTTTTATCCTAGGCTTTTTCAGACCCAGGCCAGCTGGCCTTGGTGAGTTCCCAATAGAACATTCCCATTGTCTCAGTGTGTGGGTGCACCCCCCTTGCGGTCCTGAGTTCCTTGCTCGTGCTCTCTCTCCTTCTGCTCCTGATTTGGAACTTGAGATTTTTGTCCCGTGCCCCAATGTGGGTCTCTGTTTCTGTCTCCTTTCATCGCATGATGAAGGTTAATATTCAGGAGGATGCACTGGGTTTTGATCCTACTGCATGAGCTGGCTTTGTGGGAACCTCGCCTGTTTGGATGCTCATCTTCCTAGACCTGGATAGAGGGCAGATGACATTGGACTTCCCATGGGGCAGGGAACCCTGACTACTCTTCGGACTGGAGAGGGAGGGGGAAAGAAGTGGGGGGGGGGGGAGAGAAGGAGTGAGAAGTGCGGGAAGAAAATGGGAGGCGCGGAGGAGGCAGAAATTTTTTCAACAATAAAAATAAAAAACTCATGTCCTCTGTGTTTTTCCTGGTGCCTTCTGTCTCCAACCAGAGTGAAGTGACCCAGGGGCATGCAATCACAGACTTCCCTAACACTCACCATTAACACAGGATCAATTTTGGCCAGTTCACCCTGGACATCAGCAGGCTCTCCCATTTTGACCAGATCCCTCCAGGTGTTTGAACCTCTACTCCAAGAACCTGACATTAAATGTCTTCTCCATCACAGCTCCTACACCACCCTTATCCCATCACAACCAGCAGACATCCCACACTATGGCCACACCTAAGGATCCAATTGAGGACATCTTTCATCAGGTGGACAGTAAACTAAATGATAGATTCCCAGGGAGCCTACAAACTACAGGGCCTTGGCCAAATCATGGGAATGGAGCTCTCTTGAGGATCCAGTCCAGAAATAAACTGGCCTTCACTTACTGCTGTGCTGCTCAGGAGATGTGTTTCTACTTAGGAGTCCTCCACTTTCCTTCCTATTGCTGTCATCCATCCATTCATTCTTTACATCTTGGTTGCTTCCTTATTTCCTTAAACTTACTTTATTTCTCTCTATGTGCTCGTTTGCTTCCTGTCTTACCTAATTTCTTCCCTTTTTTCTTTTTCTTTGTCTAATTGATACTTGATTCCTTTACATAGCCCATGCTGCCCTGTATCTCACTCTATAGACTGGGCTGCACAGCAAGTGAGAGAACCCACTGCCTCTGCCTCCTTTCTCCTGAGACTGATCACCACATTTTGATAGGGAAGGGCCTCTTCAGCCTTAGACCTTCCTGGCTGTCACTATTTTAGCAATGGTGACACCATGCAGTCATCTACCTGGATCATCTAGGGCCTCAGTCTTGTCCTCTAACACAATGGATTTCCACCTACCAAGAATTGCCCCAAATCTCCTGCAAAGAGCTTAATGCATAGGTCTGACAGTGGCTTAGTTCCATTCACAGATTGGCCATAGGCTAAATGTGTACTCATTAGACAGGGCTAGTGTCTTTGTGTGAGGAACTGAACTGCATTTAATCAGCAGCAAGGATATCTCAGTTTACTTCTTAGGCTACAGCCACTTCCATCTATAGAAATACAGAAATTCCAACTGACCTTTTAGTTGTACAGAAAGTCTGTGTCAGGGAAGACATCTGTTTACTGGGCCAAGACCCAGGAAGATTTCTTGACGCCTAAAGGTAATTTTAAATTAACTATTAAATCAAATGCAAATTTAGCCAAGCAAGCCCAGGTGAACCTCATTGTTGGGTTATTGCCCAGCTTTTTGAAAGATCCTGGCATCAACCACCAAATGATAAAGAAGAAAAAATAAAAAATATATTGATTGAAAAAAAAATGTTACTACATGTCTTTTGTTGCATGTGTAATTGGTCACAAGACTGCGAGGTTCAACATGCAGAGGTAAAAGAAAATATTTGGGAAATAATTTTCCCCTTCTGCCATGTGAACCATAGAAACAAAAATCATGTTCTCAGGCTTTGTGACAAATGCCTTGGATGTTCTATAACCCAAGTTTCTGTGATCTTGAAGGATTCCATCTTAAGAAAGAGTAGAGGCTAACACCAGGCATCTCATTTGAACTACAAACATAAAACATGGGCTGTAGGCACTTCCAACTAAATGTTCTTTATAATTAATAACTAGCTCTTTGCATCGTTTTAGTAGTTGGTCCCATTTAATGCCTCTAAACACCAGCTTGATACAGCATGCCTTTATTACCAGAGGTGGAGAAAAAAAGAATGAGGACTAAGAGCCAGCCCTGAGCACACAGCAGCTCCAGAGACTGTGTCGGTTATAGGAGATAACTGCTTCTGAAGGGGGGGGACATCAAAAAATCTGCATGAGAGTATCTAGGTTCAAATGTGAAGAATAATCTTCACACTTAATATTAACCAGGGTTACATAAGAGCCAGACATGAGAGACACAGACCTATAATCCCAGCTCCTAAGTAAGTTACACCACAAGAACTGCAAATTGAAGGACAGCCTAGGCTACACAGTGACTTTGAGGTCAACCAATACGTGATTAGAACTTTTCATTCAAAAAAAGGGGATGGAGACAAGAAATTTATATGAGTAGGGCACCTCTTCCCATTTTTACTATGAACAGGTCTCTGATTGAATCTCAAGTCTTGAGGAGACAAAATAAAAAGAGGGGAGGAAACAGCTCAGGATTCAGTTATGTGAGGAAGTCATGGCTAGAGGTAAAACAATTGAGGAGAGAGAAGTGCTTAAAGAAGACATGCTGAAACACTTCATCTAGAAAGGCATCCAGTACATAATGTTCCATGAAGAACTGGTCGTGGATGGCAGTAGATCCTTGAATATCCTTTGTGGGTGGAATTGTGTATATTGGCGGAGACTCCCTTGGTCTTCCATCTGCCTTGATGGCTGCCCTGAAGCTGTTGTTGAACCTCTACTGGACTATGGATCTTGTGCTAAGGATGCACAAGCGTGGGGTGGAATTAGGATTCTGTCTTCTCTGTATGGGTTGTCCAACATGTGTACATTTCTAGGATACACATAAGAGACTCTCATTGGTCTGATCAATGGAGAAAGTGGATTTCAGTTCTGGGAAATATACTTGGGCTAAGTGGAGGAAGAAAACTGACATGGGATTCACACTCTCATATGGAGAAAATAGATTCCAAGTCAGGGAATTACTAGAGGGGCAAACTTGAGGAGGAGATCAGACCTCTGACTGTTTCTAGGACAAGGAATTCTCACGAGAGAATATTGCACAAAAGCATAATAACAGGACTAGCACTCTGGGGTCTTACCAGCATTCTTCCCTGGCTGTCCCAATTCTACACTCCTGTGAATCTTAGTATTTACATCTACGGGGTAAATGTACAAACAGCTCCTGAATTTTCATGGGACCCTCTACCCATCAAAATGGAAATGTGATGAACATCAAACTCCGAACACACTACCACATCCAGAGTGCTACCAAGGCTCTTGCTCCTCTAGCTCTCTCTTGCATGAAAGTGCTCCCCAACCTACGTGCCATACACACACTTCCTTGAGTCCTTATCTCACCAGGAATCCAGTAGGTTGTTATAGTTTCCTCACAATCCAGTCTATGTTGAAACATTACTCCAAGCATCAGGGCTTAAATACCATCACCAAGGTAGAAACTCTAAAGTATCCACACACTCTTTGGCCCCTCAGACCATTCAGGCCCTCAAATTCATTAATCACCTCCACCCTTATGCCACACCATTTCAGACCCGCCCCAGAGAGTCCTAGTCCATTGTTTGATTTTCGAGACAGGGCTGTGCAACAGCCCTGGCTTTATTGGAACTTGCCTTGTAGACCAGACTGGCCTTGAACTCACAGAGATCTGACTGTCTCTGCCTCCTGAGTGCTGGATTAAAGGCATATGCCACCACTGCCTGGCAAAAATCCTAGCATTATTGATACAATCGTATCTTTTTCTTTTGTTTGCTTTTGAGTCAGGAATTCACTATTTACTGACACTATTCTAAAATTGACTATAATGATCAGGCTGGACTCAAACTCAGAGATTACCTTGCTTCGTCCTCTTGCATGCTAGCATTAATGGTCTGAGCAACCAAGACACTGCCCGGGGAGGCATAGAGTAAGAGACAAGAACTTCACCCTAAGTTTACAATATCTAAGACCATTCTCCTCCCCCTGGTGCAAACTGTCTCCTTCAAAGGAACAAAGCATGCCTGTGTAGGCAAGACTGAGTTGTCCCACACCAACCTAAGCATTTACAGAGAAGACATTTTGGTCAATTTGGTCAATTTAACCCAGACTTCAGTAGAATATCCTATCTGGACCAGATCCGTACTGGTATTTGAAAGTCTATATAAGGACCTGGCCTTAAATGTCTACTGCATCCAGGACACTCCCAGACTCTCCAACATTTCTCTTCTAATTTCCACCAACCTTCCCATCTTGTAACCCTAATCAGTCTACAGAACCATTCAATGGAAGCCTGGCACACTGAGTCCATCTTGGCGTGAGCCCTCCCTCCCTCAGCAGCTGCCTGTGCCTTGTGCGTGGAGACAGCAGTTTAATATAAATTATCATGCAGTGGTTTTTCTTGCTGCAGTTCTTTATATTTTCCCTTTACACACCTCAGATTGACTTCAAATCCCCATGCACCCTACCGTTTGTCACATGAATTTAAACTCCACAGGCCCGCATAGTCTCTGCCTGCCTGGTTTGCTCTTTTCTGAGTGGTTTTTAAATCTCCCTTGCAAGCACAGCATTTAAGTGGTGTGGATCAGAGCACGCAGTTGCCGAAAGCTGCAATCCCTCGGGCGACTCTGTCACGTGGAGGCATACGTGGCTTCTGGGTTGCTCTTCTCTACCCCTGGATTCTGGGTTTCTGGTTCCGTGTATGGAATTGATTTAATTATATTTACTTTGTTGAGCAACTCACATTTCCCAGTTTTTAACAACTACTAAGGCAGACTCTGAAACAGGACCCCATTTTCATGGCGACTCAGCAACAGTGCAACCTGCTGGATAATAGGTAATATGGCAGTTTTTGTTTCTTACACAAATTTTACTGCTTTGTTTACTAATACAATGGATTATATCATGAAAGGTTTATATGATTATGGGGACATGTTAAATTGCTTGTTACTAGGTCCCAGTTTTCTTTTCTATATTCTATTATTAAGGAAGAATATGGCACTCCTAAGAATGATAGAATCTTTGCAAACTAATAATGAACAACTAATTGAAAGGATTAAAATTATTGAAAATCAGAGCTTATCAGAACAAGTTGATACTATGATAGACAAAATTGACTCCATATCTAAGGGTACTAGAAAGTTACCTGAAAGGGTTCAGGCTGCTGAATTTGATGTTCAGACGTTATCACAAAGTTTTGATAAGGTAACAGACAGAATGTACCTCCAAGTTGGGAATCTACATGATTTACAAGAAAAGTTCAAGGAGGACATGTTATCTTTGAAGGAAAAAATTAAAGGTTTGGAATCAAAGGTGCAGAATGGGGACCAAAAAATTAATACCTTAGTGAAATCACTAGAAACATATACAGGTCAGGAGATTCAGGATTTAAGAGAGACAATGGTAAAAAGATTTTAAAAGATTGAAGAAATTATTGGAGCTGGTGAACAGAGTAAGGAGGCACAATGACAGGATACAACACCACCACCAGCTATTAGAACTGGCTTACCCAGGGTTTTAGCGACATACCCTGTACTTTATTCTGACAAAGCGTCAAATTCTAAAGGCTCAAAGAGAGTCAAAGAAACTAGATGGATGCCAGTAGCAATCAATGATCTAAAAGAAATAAAGCAAGCTATTACTAATTTTGGCTTGCACTCTGCATTTGTTTAGGAAATGATGAGGACATGGGCTTCTAATGCTAGAGCAACCTCCCATGATCTCCACCAGTTAGTGTCTGCAGTTTTAGATGATGGACCTTCCCTGCTGTTTGGAATCTATTTCAGAGAAGAATCCAAACATATGGAACAGCAAGGAAGAGAAAAAGTTGTGGAGGTTTCCCAAGATCAAATTCTTGGTGTAGGAGAGCATGCTGATCCACAGGTCCAAGCTCTTTATGAATAAGAAGTATTGTCATTATGTTACAAAGCAGCCTTAAATGCTTGGAATAGAATACAAGATCCAGGGCAAAGGGTCAAATCATATACCAGGATTAGCCAGGGACAGAGAGAATACTTTATTGACTTTTTGCAAAGATTAATTAAGGCTCTGGACATATGGGTGACAGACCCAGAAGCTAGATGAATACTTCTTGAATCTCTAGCTTTTGAAAATGCAAACATAGATTGCAAAAAGATAATTGGGCCTTTGAGGTCTAGATCAGCACCTATGGATGAATGGATTCAGCATACGATGAATGTTGAGACGTTTAGTTATAATGATGAATCTTGGGTAGGAGAGGTGATTTCCAAAGCAACAAGGAGATATTAAACTGCCAGGTGTTTTAATTGTGGAAAATTAGGACATCTGAAAAGGGATTGCAGGCAAAGAATTTCTAGGAATAATATTTCCTCTGGGAATGACAAAAATAGGAGACCTCGGATTTCAGGTATATGTAGGAGATGCTGTAAAGGCCGACATTGGTCCAATGAATGCAGGTCAACAACATACAGACAAGGAACCTGATACCATTGGGAAACCCATTGAGGGGCCTCTCGCCTGGTTAGAGAAAATTAAAACGCAAAAGGCACAAATTAGGAGAGACTGGTTAAAGACTCTTAATGACTTCCAAAGATTGTTAGGAGACATTTTCAGTCTATGACCAGCAGTTGGGATAACACTTGATCTAATATTTCATTTAAACAAAACCTTAGATGGTGAGAAAGATTTGAATAGTCCCAGAAAACTGACAGCTGATGCAGAAAAGGAACTGACAATGATTGAGGAAAAAAATCACAGGAGGCACATGTGGATAATGTGAACCCAAATCTTAGCTGCATCCTAGTCATATTGCCTTCCAGAATTTCCCCTACAGGGATTTTAATGCAGAGGGCAGATATTATTTTAGAGTGGATATTTATACCTAATAAACAAAGTAAAAAATTAAAAACTTATGTGGAAGAAGCCTCTGAATCAATTATAAAAGGTAAGCCGAGACTTTGTCAACTAGCAGGTATAGACCCAGCTGAAATTATAGTGCCTTTTACTACTGAAGAAATAAAAAAAAAGTTATGAGAAGGCAATGAACCATGACAAAGAGCTTGTGCTAATATTTTGGGAGAAATTAAGAGCAACTATCCCAAAAGTGGTAGACTTAACCTCATAAAGAGAAATTCTTGGATTCTTCCTAGAATTATATGTGATGCTCCAATAACTGGAGCCCGTACATTTTATACTGATGCAAATAAATCAGAGAAAACAGGTTACAAGTCAGATGAATTGAGTAAGGTGAAACAAAACCCTTACAGTTCTGTCCAGAAGGCAGAATTATAGCAGTTCTTATGGTGCTAAGGGATTTTAAAGAACCTCTTAATATAGTTACAGATTCACAATATGCAGAAAGAGTTATCTTGCATATTGAAACTGCTGAATTTATAGCAGATGACACAGAGTTGACTTCATTGTTTATCCAGGTACAAGACATAATCAGGAATAGGCTTTGTTTGATGTACATAGATATATTTTAGATAGACATTCGTCATATCTTTCAAAGACTACAGAATATGACATTTAATGTTTTAATAACTTAAGGTTTTTCATGACAATAAGACACATCTGCTCCTGGCAGCACCAATCTACTTCAAGAAGAAGATGGGCATCGAAGAGGCACCTTATGGAGATTGATAGCCATTTGGGCAAGAAACTGCCCTTGCCTGGACTTGCATAAACTGGACACAGAGAACCCACAGAAAGAGGACTGCTGAACTTGAATAAAGGTAAGATGGTCTTTCAGGGTTCCTGATTCAAGAAAGAGTCTGCAAGACATTCTGCAGGACACAGCAGACAGTGACTGAACTGCCTTTGAAATTTCCTGCTTCATTAAAATGTCTGCTGGATACTATAGGCATGTAGGCTGAAGATGGATGACCCAAAGGTACAGAGGAACTTTGGGTGACTGTCCAAGCAGTGAGATGTCTCTGTCATTTCTAGAGTTTGGAAGTTGCTTATTGCTTGTTTGCTTAAGTAATAGTATATCCTTCAGGAGTCTTTGATGGAGTTGAAGAATTTATAGATAGTTATTGCTTTTATTAGTTATGATAAAAGATAAAGTAGATATAAATATTGTAATTATAATTCTTGCTTGGTAACTGTTTTGTTATATGTAATTTTGCCATGTTAAAGTTAAAGTCTTCCTTTTTTTGTTTTGTTTAAACAGACAAAGGGGAAATGATAGAGAAAGGTCATTGGTTAATCAATAAACTGCTTGTCCTGATAGGTTAGAACATAGGTGAGTGGAGTAAACAGAGCAGAATGCTGGGAAGAAGAGGAAGTGAGGCCTACGCCATGCTCCCCCCCGCAGGGCAGACACAATGAAGCTCCGACCCAGGATGGACGTAGGCTAGAATCTTCCTGGTAAGTCACCACCTCATGGTGCTGCACACATTAATAGAAATGGGCCAAGCAGTGTTTAAATGATTACAGTTTGTGTGTTGTTATTTCTGGTGTAAACCTAGCTGTGCAGGAGCTGGGCAGGATGAAAAGCAGGCACGCAGCTCCTCGCAACACCATCTTTCTTTCATGAGTAGAAAGTGCTTATTAGTTTGTAAGCTAAGAAATTAGCAGGTCCTTGGAACTGGCCTATTTGTGATACAGCATGAAATAAATTTGAGAATTATGGTCAATCATAACTGTCGTGTTTGTTTTTTCATGATTACTCTAGTAACCCAGGCTAATCTGGAATCCATTATGGTGACAAGGAAGTCAGTCCTCAATCTCAGAGATTGCCTTGCCTTATCTCCTGAGTGGTACCATTAAAGCTGTGGATAACCTGGACCATGAAGTGTTTAATCATTGTTTTCTGAAAGCTTATGGAGTGACAGGTTTGTGTAGAAAATGAAAACTAATACTAAGGCCATGCCCTCTTGGTGCTAAAACACAAGAAATTGGGCTTGACATGTTACACAGCTCCTTGACCATTGAAATTAAATGCCAGTTCTTTGAAAGGTTATTTATTTTAAGAGCATTTATTGTTTCTACATGCCGGATTGGGATAGCAGAACTATTTGATCTTGGAGGAGCACCAAGGCAGATCAGGAGTTTTGGACCAGCCTAGACAAACTATACAGAATCTCCAAATCCTGCTTACACTACTGGAGATTGTGTCTCAAAAGGAAAACAAGCACAAAACAACAACATATTTTCTCCAAGGGTTTCTAGGGATTAAAATCAAGAATAATCACTAACACTTAATGCTGTCAAGATTACATAAGAAACTAGCCCCATCCCTTCCCCAACCAGAATATCCTTCTGCAACTTTGTTGGAACTCTGAAACACAGTTTGCTCCAATACTGAGAGGACTTATGAGGTGAGTGAAAAACCACACAGCAGGACACTCCACTCTCTAGAACCTCCACAGTGGGACAAAACCCCAGGCCCTCTCCCCCAACTCCTTTGGCTTTTCTAGCCATCTACCAGGGAGTTTCCTATATATAAGCCCCCTCATAACCCAACCCCATCCAATGGACTCCCTCAAGCTATTATCAACAGCCTGCCTAAGAGCTCAGAGCTTGCTACAATACTGCTGGGACCAAGGACTTGCTACCACACTAAAGGGACAGGGAAAGCACCAAGAGCACTAACCAGGAGAGAAGACCAAGAGAGTAGACGTATAGAGACTTCAGATGTTTTTTGAGACAGACATTGACAGTACAGTGCAGACCAAGAAAAATTCCCAAACACTAAGCCACTGCAAGGACCAAGATGCAACATACTGCAAGCATCATTTGAAGGAAAAGATGGGTAGGCACCAATGTAAGAATTCCTCCAACAATCTAAAAAGCAAGTTGGGAGATCCTTCCATTTTCTAGTATCCTCTTCAATTTCTTTGTTCAAAGCCTTAAAGTTCTTGTCAAATAAATCTTTCATTTCTTCTGTTAGTGTTACCCCAAGATACTTTATGTTATTTGTGGCTATCATGAAAGGTGAAGTTTCATTGATTTCCCTCTCTGATTCTCTATCCTTTGTGTATAAGAGGGTTACTGTTTTTTTTTTGTTTGTTTGTTTGTTTTTTTGTTTTTTTTTGAGTTGATCTTGTATCCTGGCACATCACTGAACGTATTTATCAGATGTAGGAGTTCTTTGGTAAAGTTTTTTGGGGTCACTGATGTACACAATCATATCATCTGCAAATAATGAAAGTTTGGCTTTTTCCTTTTTGATTCGAATCCGTTTGATCTCCTTATGTTGTCTTATTGCTATTGCTAGAACTTCAAGCACTATATTGAAGAGATATGATGAAAGTGAACAGCCTTGTCTTCTTTCTGATTTTAGTGGAATGGCTTTGACTTTCTCTCCATTTAATTTGATGTTAGCTGTTGCCTTGGTGTATATTGCTTTTATTATATTTAGGTATGATTCTTGTATCCCTAATCTCTCCAAGACCTTTATCATAAAAGGGTGTTGAATTTTCTCAAGTGCTTTTTCAGCATCTAATTAAATGATCATATGTGTTTTTCTTTCAGTTTATTTATATGATGGATTACATTGATAGAATTTCATATGTTAAACCAGCCCTGCATTTCTGGGATAAAGCCTACTGGATCATAATGGATAATTTTTTGATGTGTTCTTGGATTCGGTTTGCCAGTATTTATATACAAAAGTAACAAAAACAAAAACAAAAAAAACGATTTCAATGAGAAATTTCTACTCATGTGTCCAAATTCTAATCCAAAATTGTAGTAACAGAGTTGTATGGACAATGAAAAGTGTTCAAAGAAGTTAGATTGTGATATTTGGTCTAGAGAGACATCCAATTTGCAGAAATGTTCAATAAACAGCTGATCCCGGATGTTATTGTAGCCTTGATCATTTTCTGTGCCTGGAATAGTGTTGGCTGATGGGGTCTCCCTTACAATTCAAGCAACATTGGTGGCTGCCTCTGAAACTGACATTGAAGCTATGCCAGAAAATGGAGAATAGAATGGGTCTGGGGCTAGTGCTGGGAGTGCAGATGATGCACAACTTGTGGAATGACATGGGATTCTGTCTCCTGCTGCTGGGTATTGGATAGTTTGTGCACACTTCAGGCCTTCAAAAATGAGACACACATTGGTTTGATCAATGGAGAACCTGGAATCCAGCTCTGGAAAAATACTTGGAATGAGTGGACGAGGAGAGTTGACATGGGATAGGCTCTCTCACTTGAACAAAACTAATTATGAGTCTGTAGAAATAATGGAGAGGCTTATTTGAGGAACAGAACTGACATAAGACTGTATCTGGGACAAGGAAACTTCACAAGCAGAGGCCAGGAGAAGGACAAAGCCTTTGGGGCTTGCACATGCAGCATGGGAATCTTGGCCTCCCTTCCACAGTAGTTCTCTAACTTTCTTCCTTTGATGCCTCTTCTCTGTAGACCTCTTAGGCTTGTACAAGATCTTCCCACAGATCTGATCAATGTTGGGAAAAATGGATTCCTGGTATAGGGAATTGTGCATGTGACTAAGTTGAGGAGGGGAGCTTGGAAGTGATGGTCTCTGACACATGAAAAGATTGATACCATGTGTGGGCTATATTTGAAGAACTGTATGGAAGGACACTTAAAAATCCCACACTAGCTCAGAATAGAGAAATAGATGATTATTTATTTAGGAGGAGTAAACTCACAAATCAGAATCCTCTGCTTGGATGGAGAACAGAAACCAGAAAGAGCAGCCAGAGAAGAGTCCAGACTCAAGCTCTACATCAGCATATATAGTATAGGAGGCCATGCCCCAGTGGGTGGGAAACCACTGGCCATAAGATTTCCTACAGCAGAGCTGAGTACAGGAATGCTGGCACTTGATGGTCTCTCAAACAGAGAGTCTGAGCTGGCTGACCCAACAGAAGGGATACAGTCTTAGGGAAGTCAAGTTCTAATATGTGAATTTGGGTCTTTCTTCCCAGGTAGTTCTATACACTTATGCCTCTGCTACCTCTCCCTAGATGAGCTCTTCCTGAAACATTTCTCCTCAAATGTATGATCAATGATGGAGAAGTTGGGTTCATGGTCTGAGGAGTTACATGAGGGGCTAAGGTGGGGAGTGCTGATAATGGGAGGGCTCTGGCACTGGGAATCTGTACTGTCAGATGTAATAAGAGGAACACAGCCTGTGAGGGAAGCAGATCTGTCATGAGAGATACAGCCAGGATTTCCAGGTAGTCTTTAGGCCCTTTTGCAATTCTTTCTAGCTCCTCTATTCTTGCACCGGACCTGTAGAGACAAAATTAAGAGGAGATCTGGACAGGACAGATGCCCCATGAAGGTCCTTAATCTGAAAATGCTGTATGAAAAGCCTGGTCATTGGTCTCTACCCAGCACCTATCATAGATCTCTCAGGTTCCTAGACCCAAGGAGGAACACAAGCTGGACCTAGAACACACAAACTAAAGGAGCTTTGACAAGAAGCTGGGAGTTCAGAAGGGAGCCCTAATATCTGGGTCACTAAGAGATTGGCGGTAGCATAATCTCTTTGCATTGCACAAGGATTCTATCCTAAGGGACATTATAATACAACTTTGAATACATCACTGTCACCTTCTACAACCTGGTACTGGGCTAAGGAGCCACAATAATGGAGGACACTAGAAGTACAGGAGTTAGGAAAGTGTGCAGGTATATTCTGAGGGAGAGGCTATCTGACTAGAAGGAAGGGGGACTTAAGAGTGGACTTACCTTGATATGGGACTCCTTCAAGCAAAATCTTTGGGCAAGTGTCAAGGATTGCTCCTGGTTCAGATGCATGCACTTACTGAAATGTTTATACAAAACCACCTTTTGTTCCTGGGTGAACATTGTACACTTCTGCTGTCCACTTGGATCATTGGGAGAAACTTGTGACCTTCTAAGGACTTGAGAACTCAGGAGACCTTGTGGATATGTTGGACCTGAGGTACTTAAAGAACCTTTGGTGACTGAGTTCCTTGGAGTGCTAGAGGATTTGTTACTCAGATATACATTGGGCTTTCAATCATTTTTAGACCAGGTAATAGTGACAAGGCCTGGAGAACTTGAGATCCTCTGATCATATGAGAATTTGGTTTCAATTTGATATCACCTCTTTCCCTGTCACATGGTGATTTTTGTAGCATTTGCACAGCTTCTTGTATTTCCTGCTTATAAGCCCTGGCATCCTTGATTCAGAACAACTCTCCCTGTGTACAGAATTGATTTAATTGCACTTACACAAAGAGCAAAGCATATTAGTCAGTATTTAACAAGGCACCAACGTGAGGAACCAAAGTGGCACAGGATTGTTTGTGCTGCAGCCAATCCTGTCTCACTGCCTCATGACTACAAATGCGACACCTGCTGGCCACTGAGGATTATTAAACCTACAATAATTTACTGAAATCTCATAACAAAGGTAACTATTAGATTAATAAATAAATCAATAAACTTTAAAGTTATATAATTGCAGACAATATTAATCGAGGAATTAAAATCCAGGAATATAAATCCAGGAAGTTAAAAACCTTTTTGTTTATACTATGGATGGTATTCTGCAAGGCATATATCGTTTTTCTGATACATCCATTTATTGAATATTGGGATTTAGTTTTCTTTTTCATATTATATACTTAAGAAAATAGTTTGATAACAGAGCCAAGAGCCAGGCACTTTTAGATAAGATACAGCTTTTACAGACAAATAATGAAGGGCTAGGAGACAGGATTAATATTAATTAATATTAATAATAATTAATACCATTGAAAATCAAAAGTTAGTCGAAAAAATTAATACCATTGAAAAGGATAGCTTTAATTTGATAGACAAAATTCGGTCCATGTCAAAGGGAACCGAGAAATTATCTGAAAGGGTTCATACTGGTGAATTTGACAATCAAAATCTGTTAAAACTTATGATAGGTTAGCAGATAAAGTATCTCTCCAGGAAGGCAATCTGCATGCTATCTCAATAATATCTAAGGATGAGATGTTAACTTTAAAGGAAAAACTTCATATACTGGAATCACGTGTGCAGAATAAGGACCAGAGGCCAGGTGCCTAAAAGAAATTACCATAAATATATACAGGCCAAGAGATTCATGCTTTACAAAAGACAGTAGTACAAAGATTGAAAATGATGGAGGAAACTATCAGAGCTGGTGGGCAAGGAGAGATGGTAAAAGAACAGAGTTTAACATTGCCAGTATGTGTCAGAGTGAGAGATGGCTTTACAAGGGTCTTAGCTTCCTAAACTGTAATGACCTCTGAAAAAGCATCAAGTTCTAAATGCCCCCCAAAATCGAAAGAATGTAGGATACCTATAGGTATGAATTATCTAACAGAAATTAAGCAAACAGTAACATCTCATGTCTTGTATTCACCATTTGTTAAGGAGATGGTAAAGACATGGGCTTCCAGCAATAAGGCTACCCCACACAACTGCCTTCAATTACTTTCAGCAGTCCTGGAAAATGGACCACAAGTACTGTGGAAATCCTGTTGGTGAGGAAGCAAAAATTTAGAACAACAGTGAAAAGAAAAAAAACTTGAGGCTTCCCAAGATCAAATTCTTATCAAGGGAACTTATGGTGACCCACAGGCTCAACCAGGAACAAATCTTGTCTTTATGCCAGAAAATAGCCTTAAATGTTTGAGACAGGATTCAGAAACAAGGAAAATATATTGAATCATATATTAGGGGTAAACACGGTCAAAAAGAACTCTTTAGTAACATTTTACAAAGACTATCTAAGGCTGTACAAATAGGAGTAAGAGACCAAAACTGGAGGAATGCTTATTAAATCTCTGGCTTTTGAAAATGCCAATTTACAATGCAAAAATATACACCTTTAAAGGTTAGATTAGCACCAATGGATGAGTATATCCTGCATACAATGACCAGTGAGATATCTGAATATAATACTAAGCCTTGGGTAGGAGAAGCAATTTCCAAAGGTATGAGGAGACATCAAAGTGCCAAATGTTTTAACTGTGGTAGAATAGGACATCGGAGAAGGGATTATAGACATGGCATTCCTAGAAATAATGTCTTCTCGGTCTAGGTGGTCTGCCTGCGGCAGCAAGGTCAGCCCTTTGTTCGCGAGACACCCAAGCAGCAGGGAGAGCAGATCTGGGTGCCAGGAGAGACATCACTGGGGTGAGTGAGTTTCTGACATTGCGGCACCCCAGGACAAGGAACTCAGACGTTCCTCACCCCTCCTGCACTTCCTGGTCAGTCTGCAGGGGTGCTATACTGCCCTATACCTCCTCTCTATTCTATCCCACCCAGCTCATCCACGCCTCCCCCACCTCCTCTGACCCCTCCCCTCTTTGAACCACACAACAGCTCCCAGCCTCAGCCTGTTTTAACAGGGTGGGGCATCCGGAGGGTAGTAGCTCCTTTGTCTAGGTGGCCTGCCTGCGCAAAGTGCCGGCCCTTGTTCGAGAGACACCCAAGCAGCAGGGAGATCGATCCGGGTGCCAGGAGAGATATCACTGGGGTGGAAGAGTTCCATCTGGATGGTTGTCCATGTTTGGGTACTGAAGTTCAAGCTCAGCAGGACGGTCCCTGCTTCTACACTGAAGAGATACACCCAGAGACTCAGTCACAGCAAAGACTGGACCAAGACACCAGGCCTCTCTTGGCTTCATTTGAAAAAGGAGATAAGGCGCCAATGCAAGAATTCCCTCCAACAACCTAAAAGGCAACATGACATCACCAGGACCGAGGAATCCCGGAAATAAGAAAGAATTGTACACCCCTACTCCAGAAGAAGTAGAAGAAATTGACTCAAAGTGAACTATTTGAAAATAATAGAAGACCTTAAACAGGAGGTGAAAAACTGCCATAAACAATTAGAGATTACAAATAAAAAAGGTAGAGGAAATGAATAAATCGCTCAAAGATACCCAAGAAAACCGAGAAACAAGAAAATGCAATCAAACAGGTAAGGGAAATGGTTCAAGACCTGAAGAATGAAATGGAAGTAATAAAAAAAACACAAACCAGGGGTTGGAGATCGAAAATCTGGGCAAACGAACAGGACTACAGAGACAAGTACTACCAACAGATTAAGAAGAGTTAGAAGAAAGAATGTCAGACACTGAAGATACCGCACAGAGAAAATTAACACACTGATCAAAGAAAACAGCAAACCAAGAAGAAATCCTCATCACAAAAACATTCAGGAAATATGGGACACAAATAAAAAGACCAACCTAAGAATAATTGGGATAGAAGAAGGAGAAGAAGTCCAGCTCAATGGTTAGAAATATATTTAATAAAATTATAGAAGAAAACTTTCCCAGCCTAAAGAGAAAAGAGATATTCCTTCGAAGGTTCAAGAAGCATACAGAATACCGAATAGACTGGACCAAAAAAAAAACCATCTCCTCACCATATAATAATCAGAACACAAAACATACAGAATAAAGAAAGAATATTAAGAGCTGCAAAGGAAAAAGGTCAAGTTACTTATAAAGGTAAACCTATCAGACTTACACCTGACTACTCTATGGAAACCATGAAAGCCAGAAGGTCCTGGATGGATGTACTGCAGAAGCTAAAGGAACATGGATGCAAGCCCAGACTACGATACCCAGCCAAGCTTTCGTTCACTATAAATGGAGAAAACAAAATTTTCCAGGATTAAAACAAATTTAAACAATACGTAGCCACAAATCCAGCCTTACAGAAAGTAATAGAAGGAAAAATCACAAACCAATGAGACCAACAATGACCACAATAACTCAAACTTCTAGACACCCTTTACAAGCGCAACTAAAAGAAAGCAAACACACAAACTCTATGACTAAAATAGTGACCAGAGTTAGCAACCACTGGTCATTAATATCCCTTAATGTCAATGGACTCAACTCACCTATAAAAAGGCACAGGCTAGGAGATTGGATACGCAAATAGGATCCAACTTTCTGCTGTTTACAAGAAACACACCTCAACCACAAAGACAGGCACCTACTTAGAGTAAAGGGATGGGAAAAGGTTTATCAAGCAAATGGACCTAAGAAACAAGCAGGTGTGGCCATACTAATTTCTAACAAAGTTGACTTCAAACTTAAATCAATCAGAAGAGATGCAGAGGGATATTTTATACTCATAACAGGAACAATTGATCAGGATGAGGTCTCAATCCTGAATATCTATGCCCCTAATATAAAAGCACCCACATATGTAAAAGAAACATTACGAAAACTCAAGGCTGCCATCAAACCGCACACACTAATAGTAGGAGATCTCAACACGCCTCTCACCAATGGACAGGTCAATCAGACAGAAACCTAACAGAGAAATAAGAGAATTAATGGAGGTATTGAATCAAATGGACTTAACAGACATCTATAGAACATTCTACCCAAATAGGAAAGAATATACCTTCTTCTCTGCAGTCTCATGGAACCTTCTTGAAAATTGACTCGCAAATCTCGGTAACAAAGCAAACTTCCACAGTTACAAAAAAATCCATAACCACCTGTGTCTTATCAGATCACCACGGACTAAAGTTAGAATTCAACAACAATGCTACCCCAGAAAGCCTGAAAACTCATGGAAACTGAATAGTCAACTATTGACCCACACCTGGATTAAAGAAGAAATAAAGAAAGAAATTAAAGTCTTCCTTGAATTCAATGAAAATAAAGAATCAACATACTCAAACTTATGGGACACTTTGAAAGCAGTCCTAAGTGGAAAGTTCATAGCCCTTAGTGCCAACTTAAAGAAAACAGAGAAAGCATACATTGGAGACTTAACAGCCCACCTGAAAACTCTAGAAAAAAAAAGAAGCAGACTCACCTAGGAGGAGTAGAAGACTGGAAATAGTCAAACTGAGGGGCTGAAATCAACAAAATAGAAACACAGAAAACAATCCAAAGAATCAATGAAACAAAAAGCTGGTTCCTGGAGAAAATCAACAAAATTGATGAAACCCCCTATCCAAACTAATCAAACGGCAGAGAGAGAATCTGCAAATTAATAAGATCAGAAATGAAAAGGGGGACATAACCACAGACATAGAGGAAATTCAGAGAATCATTAGATCTTACTACAAAAGCCTGTATGCCACAAAACTGGAAAATGTAAAAGAAATGGACACTTTTTTAGATAAATACTATACACCAAAGTTAAATCAGGACCAGGTGAACAATCTAAATAGACCTGTTAGTCGCAAAGAATTAGAAGCTGTTATCAAAAACCTCCCAACAAAAAAAGGCCAGGACCAGACGGTTTCAATGCGGAATTCTACCAGAATTTCCAAGAAGACCTAATACCTATACTCCTTAAGGTATTTCACAATATAGAAACAGAAGAGTCATTGCCAAATTCCTTTTATGAAGCTACAGTCACTCTGATACCAAAGCCACACAAAGACTCAACCAAGAAAGAGAATTACAGGCCAATCTCACTCATGAACATCGACGCAAAAATCCTCAACAAAATACTGGCAAACCGTATCCAAGAACACATGAGAAAAATTATCCATTATGATCAAGTAGGCTTCATCCCAGAGATGCAAGGCTGGTTCAACATACGAAAATCTATCAATGTAATCCATCATATAAATAAACTGAAAGAAAAAAACCATATGATCATTTCATTAGATGCTGAAAAAGCTTTTGACAAAATTCAACATCCCTTTATGCTAAAAGTCTTGGAGAAATTAGGAATACAAGGGTCATACCTAAATATAATAAAAGCTATTTACAGTAAACCGACAGCTAACATCAAAATAAACAGAGAGAAACTCAAAGCCATCCCACTTAAATCAGGAACACGACAAGGCTGTCCACTCTCTTCATACCTCTTCAGTATAGTACTTGAAGTTTTAGCAATAGCAATAAGACAACATAAGGGGATCAAGGGGATTCAAATTGGAAAGGAAGAAGTTAAACTTTCGTTATTTGCAGATGATATGATAGTGTTACAAAGCGACCCCAAAAACTCCACCAAAGAACTTCTACAGCTGATAAACACCTTTAGTAATGTGCCGGATACAAGATCAACTCCAAAAAATCAGTTCGCCCTCCTATACACAAAGGATATGGAAGCAGAGAGGGAAATCAGAGAAGCATCACCTTTCACGATAGCCACAAACAGCATAAAATATCTCGGGGTAACTCTAATCAAAGAATTGAAGGATCTATTTGACAAGAACTTTGAGGCATTGAAGAAAGAAATTGAAGAGGATACCAGAAAATGGAAGGATCTCCCCTTGCTCGTGGATTGGGAGGATCAACATAGTAAAAATGGCAATCCTACCAAAGGCAATTTTATAGATTCAATGCAATCCCCATCAAGATCCCATTAAAATTCTTCACTGATCTTGAAAGGACAATAATCAACTTTATATGGAATAACAAAAAAACCCAGGATAGCCAAAACAATCTTATACAATAAAGGAACTTCTGGAGGCATTACCATCCCTGACTTCAAACTCTATTACAGAGCTACAGTAATGAAAACAGTGTGGTATTGGCATAAAAATAGAGAAGTCGACCAATGGAATCGTATGGAAGACCCGGATTTTAAGCCACAAACCTATGAACACCTCATTTTACGATAAAGGTGCTAAAAGTATACAATGGAAGAAAGAAAGCATCTTCAACAAATGGTGCTGGCACAACTGGATGTCAACCTTGTCGAAGAATGAAAATAGACCCATAATCTATCAACATGCACAAAACTCAAGTCCAAATGGATCAAAGACCTCAATATCAATCTGAACACACTGAACCTGATAGAAGAGAAAGTGGGAAGTACCCTACAACAGATGGGCACAGGCGATCGCTTCCTAGGTATAACCCCAGCAGCACAGTCATTAAGGGCAACATTGAATAAATGGGACCTACTGAAACTGAGAAGCTTCTGTAAAGCAAAAGACACTGTCACTAAGACAAAAAGACAACCCACTGACTGGGAGAAGATCTTCACCAACTCCGCAACAGACAAAGGTCTGATCTCCAAAATATATAAAGAACTCAAGAAACAAGACTTTAAAATGCTAATTAACCCAATTAAAAAATGGGGCACTGATCTCAAGAGAGAATTCTCAACAGAAGAAGTTCAAATGGCCAAAAGGCACTTAAGGTCATGCTCAGCCTCCTTAGCGATCAGGGAAATGCAAATCAAAACAACATTGAGATATCACCTTACACCTGTCAGAATGGCTAAAATCAAAAACACCAATGATAACCTTTGCTGGAGAGGCTGTGGAGAAAGGGGTACCCTCATCCATTGCTGGTGGGAGGCAGGACTTGTGCAGCCACTTTGGAGAGCAGTGTGGCGATTTCTCAGGAAAATTGGGATCAACATACCCATGGACCCAGCAATACCACTCTTGGGAATATACCCACGAGATGCCCGATCATATGACAAGGACATTTGTTCAACTATGTTCATAGCAGCATTATTTGTAATAGCCAGAACCTGGAAACAACCTAGATGCCCTTCAATGGAAGAATGGATGAAGAAAGTATGGAATATATATACATTAGAATACTACTCAGCGGTAAAAAACAATGAGTACGCGAAGTTTGCATGCAAATGGATGGAAATAGAAAACACTATCCTGAGCGAGGTAACCCAGACCCAAAAAGATGAACATGGGATGTACTCACTCATAATTGGTTTCTAGAGATAAACAAAGGTCAGTGAGTCTATAATTTGATATCCTTAAGAAACTAAATAAGAAGGTGAACCCAAATAAAAGCATATAGCCTTCCCTCCTGGTTATGGGAAGTAGACCAGATTGCCCGGGCAAAAATTTGGGATCTTGGGGGTGTGGTGGGAGGGGGGTAAGGGAGAAGGGGAGAGAAATGTGTGAAGGGGAGGGTGGGGGGAACTTGGGGGAACGGGATGATTGGGATAAAGGAATGTGGGTTAGGGGGAGCAGAGAAGCACACATCTTAATTAAGGGGAGCCATCTTAGGGGTGGCAAGAGACTTGGATCTAGAGGGGCTCCCAGGTGCCCAGGGCGATGTCCCCCAGGTAGCTCCTGGGGCAGCTGTGGATAAGGGAACCTGAAATGACTCTATCTCATAACCATACTGATGAATATCTTGCATATCACCATAGAATCTTCATCTGGCGATGGATGGAGATAGAGACAAAGACCCACACTGGAGCACTGGACTGAGCTCCCAAAGTCCCAATGAGGAGCAGAAGGAGGGAGAATATGAGCAAAGAAGTCAGGACCACAAGGGGTGCCCACCTGTGGAGACAAGTGGGGCTGATACTTTGGGAGCTCACCAAGGCCAGCTGGACTCTGACTGAAATAGCATGGGATAATGCTCTCTGAATTTGGCGGACAATGAGGGCTGCTGAGAAGCCGAGGACCATGGCACCGGGTTTTGATCCTACTATGTCTCTGGCTTTGTGGGAGCCTACCCAGTTTGGATGTTCACCTTCCTAGACCAGGATTGAGGGGGAGGACTTGGACTTTCCTCAGGGCAGGGAACCCTGACTGCTCTTCAGGCTGGAGAGGGCGGGGGAGGGAGTGGGGGGGAGGGGAGGAGGAGAGGGAGGAGTGGGAGGGAAATGAGGCGGGAGGAGGCAGAAATTGTTTTTTTTTCTAATAAAAAAAAAAAAAAATCACTTTTTCATTTATACAATTGCATATACTTTGATTATTTTAGTTTTTTTTTAAAATACACATAAACTTTTTGTCAAATAGTCATCTGGTCTTTTCTTATAAATTTAGGATTCCCCTCAATCAGACACTTACAGCTTTTTAAACAAAGATAAAAGTTATGAACAAGAGACTTTTGACTAAATTATCCAAAGCTTATAAAGCCAATGCCCAGAGTGTTTATTATGGAACTATAAATAATTCATGCTGGTATATATTGGAATGTGGTTTTGATCAATAAATTGAAGCCAAAGAAGTATTTAGAGTCTGAACTAACTAGTTTTATTATGCATATAGGTGGGATAGTGTGTAAAAGATAGGAAAGTTGTGATTTTGGCAAGGTGTACATATTTTTAACATCCATAGATTTTTATAGGCCTTCATAGTGCTTTTAAAGTTAAGTTTCAGATTTTGGATTTTTCATGTGTAGAACTGAGAATTTTTAGAGCTGTATAATTCCTACTTATTTTATGGTTTTATAAAAAAACATGTTTTCTGCTGGTTATCAAATAAAGTGTCTATGACTTTTATCAACAAAAAAAAAAAGAAAAAAAAGAAAACACTATTCTGAGTGAGGTAACCCAGACCCAAAAGGATGAACATGGGATGTACTCACTCATAATTGGTTTCTAGAGATAAATAAAGGTCAGTGAGTCTATAATTTGATATCCTAAAGAAACTAAATAAGAATGTGAACCCGGCCCCGCCTTGAACCACACAACAGCTCCCAGCTCAGCCTGTTTGGGCGCTGGGACAGGGTCCGAATTGGGAGGGCAGCCAGGAGGGTAGTAGCTCCTTTGTCTAGGTGGCCTGCCTGCCCTGCGGCAGCGAGGTCGGCCCTTTGTTCGCGAGACACCCAAGCAGCACGGAGACCAGATCCCGGTACCAGAAGAGACATCACCAGGGTGGGTGAGTTTCTGACTGCGGCAGCAGCCCGGGACAGGGAACTCAGACGTTCCTCAATCCTCCTGCACTCCTTGGTCAGTCTGCAGGGGCTATACTGCCCGATATTTCCTCTCTATTCATATCCCACCCAGCTTGCATCCACGACCCTCCCCCACCTCCTCTGACCCCCCGCCCCACCTTGAACCACAGAACAGCTCCCAGCTCAGCCTGTTTGGGCGCTGGGACAGGGTCCGAATTGGGAGGGCAACTGGGAGGGTAGTAGCTCCTTTGTCTAGGTGGCCTGCATGCCCTGCGGCAGCGAGGTCGGCCCTTTGTTCGCGAGACACCCAAGCAGCAGGGAGATCAGATCCAGGTGCCAGGAGAGACATCACTGGGCAGATCAAGCTCAGCAGGACGGACCTTGCTTCCACACTGAAGAGATACACCCAGAGGCTCAGTCACAGCAAAAACTGGACCAAGACACCAGGCCTCTCTTGGCTTCATTTGAAAGAGGAGATGGGAAGGCGCCAATGCAAGAATTCCTCCAACAACCTGAAAGGCAACATGACATCACCAGAACCCAGGGATCCCGAAATAAGAAGAATTGCACACCCCTACTCCAGAAGAAGTAGAAGAAATCGAATACCCAAAAGCGAATTTTTTGAAAATAATAGAAGACCTTAAACAGGAGGTGAAAAAACTGCCGATAAACAATTAGAGATTACAAACAAAAAGGTAGAGGAAATGAATAAATCGCTCAAAGATACCCAAGAAAACCAGGAGAAACAAGAAAATGCAATCAAACAGGTAAGGGAAATGGTTCAAGACCTGAAGAACAAATGGAAGTAATGAAGAAAACACAAAACCGGGGGAAGGTTGGAGATGGAAAATCTGGGTAAACGAACAGGGAACTACAGAGACAAGTACTACCAAGAGATTACAAGAGTTAGAAGAAAGGAATGTCAGACACTGAAGATGCCATGAGAAAATTAACACACTGATCAAAGAAAACAGCAAACCAACAAATTCTCATCACAAAAAAATTCAGGAAATATGGGACACAATAAAAAGACCAAACCTAAGAATAATTGGGATAGAAGAAGGAGAAGAAGTAGCAGCTCAATGGTTCAGAAATATATTTAATAAAATTATAGAAGAAAACTTTCCCAGCCTAAAGAAAGATATTCTTTTGAAGGTTCAAGAAGCATACAGAACAACCGAATAGGACTGGACCCAGAAAAAATATCTCCTCGCCACATAATAATCAGAACACAAAACATCCAGAATAAAGAAAGAATATTAAGAGCTGCAAGAAAAGGTCAAGTTACTTATAAAGGTAAACCTATCAGACTCACTCTGGCACTACTCTACCGGAAACCATAAGGAAAGCCAGAAGGTCCTGGATAGATGTACGCAGAAGCTAAGAGAACATGGATGCAAGTTGAGACTACTATACCCAGCCAAGCTTACGTTCACTATAAATGGAGAAAACAAAATTTTCCAGGATAAAAACAAATTTAAACAATACGTAGCCACAAATCCAGCCTAGAAAGTAATAGAAGGAAAATCACAAACCAAGGAGACCAACAATGACCACAATAACTCAAACTTCTAGACACCCTTTACCAGCGCAACAAAAGAAAGCAAACACACAAACCCTATGACTAAAAAAGTGACCAGAGTTAGCAACCACTGGTCATTAATATTCCTTAATGTCAATGGACTCAACTCACCAATAAAAAGACACAGGCACAAAGAGATTGGATACGCAAACAGGATCCAACATTCCTTGTTTACAAGAAACACACCTCAACCACAAAGATAGGCATTTACTTGGGGAGTAAAGGGATGGGAAAAGGTTTATCAAGCCAAATGGACCAAGAAACAAGCAGGTGTGGCAATACTAATTTCTAACAAAGTTGACTTCAAACTTAAATCAATCAGAAGAGATGCAGAGGGATATTTTATACTCTGTAACAGGAACAATTGAATCAGGATGAGGTCTCAATCCTGAATATCTATGCCCCCTAATATAAAAGCACCCACATATGTAAAAGAAACACTAAACTCAAAGACGCCATCAAACCCACACAGTAATAGTGGGAGATCTCAGCTCTTCACCAATGGACAGGTCAATCAGACAGAAACCTAACAGAGAAATAAGAGAATTAATGGAGGATTGAACCAAAAATGGACTTAACAGACATCTACAGAACATTCCACCCAAATAGGAAAGAATATACCCTTCTCTGCAGCTCTTGGAACACTTCGAAAATTAGACCACATCCCCGGTAACAGAGCAAACCCACAGTTACAAAAAAATATGCTCCATAACCACCTGTGCCCCTATCAGATCACCACGGACTAAAGTTAGAATTCAACAACAATGCTACCCCCCTAGAAAGCTGCAAACTCATGGAAACTGAATAGTCAACTATTGACCCACACCTGGATCAGGAAGAAATAAAGAAAGAAATTAAAGTCTTCCGAATTTAACGAAAATAAAGAATCAACATACTCAAACTTAGGACACTTGGAAAGCAGTCCAAAGAGGGAAAATTCATACTTGTCCTATAGTGCCCACTTAAAGAAAATGGAGAAAGCAAACATTGCAGACTTAACAGCTCACCTGAAAGCTCTAGAAAAAAAAAGAAGCAGACTCGCCTAGGAGGGGTAGAAGACTGAAATAGTCAAACGTAGGGGCTGAAATCAACAAAACAGAAACACAGAAAACAATCCAAAGAATCAATGAAACAAAAAGCTGGTTCCTGGAGAAAATCAACAAAATTGATAAACCCTACCCAAACTAATCAAAACGGCAGAGAGAGAAGCCAAATTAATAAGATCAGAAATGAAAAGGGGGACATAACCAACAGACACAGACGGAAATTGAGAGAATCATTAGATCTTACTACAAAGCCCTGTATGCCACAAAAACGAAATGTAAAAGAAATGGACACTTTTTTAGATAAATACCATATACCAAAAAGTTAAGGTCAAGACCAGTAGAACAATCTAAATAAGACCTGTCAGTCGCAGAAATTTAGAAGCTGTTATCAAAAACCTCCACAAAAAAAGCCGAGACCAGAGTTTCAATGTGGGAATTCTACCAGAATTTCCAAGAAGACCTAATCACCCTATACTCCGGTTAAGGTACTTGTACAGTATAGAAACAGAAGAGTCATTGCCAAATTTCTTTTATGAAGCTACATCATGCTCTGATACCAAAACCACACAAAGACTCAACCAAGGAAAGAGAATTACAGGCCAATCTCACTCATGAACACTTCGACGCTAAAAATTCCTCAACAAATACTGCGAACCCGTATCCAAGAATACATTAGAAACATTATCCAATGATCCAAGTAGGCTTCATACCAGAGATGTGTAAGCTGGTTCAACATACGAAAATCTTATCAATGTAATCGGCATCGCATAAATAAACTGAAAGAAAAAGCCACTATTGGATCGTTTTTCATTAGATGCTGAAAAAGCTTTTGACAAAATTCAACATCCCTTTGTGATAAAGTCTTGAGAGATTAGGGATACAAGAAATCATACTTAAATAGAGTAATAAAAGCTATTTACAGCAAACCAGACAGCCAACATCAAATTAAACGGAGAGAAACTCAAAGCCATCCCACTTAAATCAAGAACAAGACAAGAGCTGTCCACTCTCTCATACCTCTTCAATATAGTGGCTTGAAGTTTTAGCAATAGACATTAAGACCAAATAAGGGGATCAAGGGTATTCAATTGGAAAGGAAAAGTTAAACTTTCAGTTATTTGCAGATGATATGATAGTTCCAATTAGACCCCAAAAACTCCACCAACCAAGAACTCCCTAAGCTGATAAACACCTTTAGTAATGTGGCCGGATACAAGATTAACTCCAAAAAATCTAGTGGCCCTCCTATACACAAAAAGATAGGAAGCAGAGAAATCGGAGAAGCATTCACCCTCACGGTGGAGTCACAAAGAAGCATAAAATATCCTAGGGGTAATCTAACCAAAGGAATGAAGGATCTATTTGACAAGAACTTTAAAGGCATTGAAGAAAGAAATTGAATGAGGATACCAGAAAATGGAAGGAATCTCCCCTTGCTCTTGGATTGGGAGGATCAACATAGTAAAAATGGCAATCCCTACCAAAGGCAATTTATAGATTCAACATGTAATCCCATCAAGATCCCATTAAAATTCTTTGCTGATCTTGAAAGGACCAAGAATCAACTTTATATGAATAACAAAAAACGCAGAGGATAAACAATCTTGTACAATAAAGGTACTTAGGAGGCATTACCATCCCAGACTTTAA